>JBAMJV010000447.1:0-78587 GCA_037951105.1 Echinarachnius parma
ATCTCGTTGGACCAACGTTGGATCAACATCGGTAACTCGCAGTGAAATGGACGTTGGACAATCTCGTTGGACCAACGTTGGATCAACATCGGTAACTCGCAGTGAAATGGACGTTGGACAATCTCGTTGGACCAACGTTGGATCAACATCGGTAACACTAGTGAAATGGACGTTGGACAATCTCGTTGGACGTTAGATCAACGTTGGATATCCGCATTAAAATGTCACAATCTTTGTTAGAATCAGGTTGGATGCCAACTCGTTGGACATAGGACAGACTTGTTGGATCTATATGTTGGTTCAACATTGGATGCTGGATAAGAAATTAACAGATCACTCCTTCATTGTTGGAATCCGGTTAGATACCAACGTTGGTCCAATGTTGGAAACACGTAGCTCGAAAGCTGTTGGACAAACTTGTTGGACCAACGTTAGATCAACGTTGGACATCAGCATACAAATGTCACAATCTAATGTGAGAATCAGGTTGGATGCCAACGTTGGTCCAACGCTAGAAACTCACTGCAGCTCGACAGACGTTGGACAAACTCGTTGGAATAACGTTGAATCAACGTCGACATCTGCATCTTTCAAGTTTTCAATTTGCGCATCTGTTGCGCATCGGCTACTCATAGCAGATTTGTGTAAGTTAGCGTGCCATAGACACCAGAGGGCTTGATAATTTAGCAACGTACATCACAGCAGTTCTTTTGTGTTTATTTTTATTTTTTTTGAAGAACTCGGGTGAGTGTATGAACTCGGGCGAGCCTACGGATATGGATGGTGATGGAGTATACCAGTCCATTTATAGTTTCCTGCAAGTTTCTAGGTAAATTGCCGGTGATGTATGCTAGCTGTAGTATATTTTTCGTGCTTTCCCTGTATTCGGCTTCGGGACGTGTTATTATCAGCTGAGAGTGCTGGCGTGCATGAGTCTGTCGAGGGTGCCGGACAACTCGGCCATACATACTGCTATCGTTCTTTGACATAATTTGCTGTCAATTCAATGAAATAAATCCTTTTTTTTAGTTTTAATTGATACTCATCGAGAATATGATCTAGATTTAAGGTATGCATGCATTTGATTAGAGGTAAATGTGTAACACAAAACAGTGAATCTAGCAAAATTGTCATGGTAGTGAAATATGCAGAATCACAGTAGCCTAGGACAAGTAAACACCACATAACAGCTACAGCATAGTGCATTGTTTGAATTATGTATATAAATACTTCATTGATGGAATGAGGTACTATTCCAATCTTGATCCACTATTAAACACTCATCATTGTAAAGGTATTGGACATTAAGCTTCCACGGATTTAACCTAACCAGGCGCCGTACGTAGTACGGCGCCTGGCATACTGAGGTGTGTATACCGTGATGGTAACACTTGATAGGCTTTAACGGCAAACACACTTATAAAAAAAATATATATATCATACTTTAAATAACATATCTCGGTTCATACTTACGAATTATGTTATGCATGGACATCAATGATCCAAATTGCAAAACGTCTGATGCTCCATTCGTTTGATTTATCCTGAAATTTACTATAAAACTGGCAAGATTACAGAAGTGACGAAAATGGTATCCGAATTTGTTCGCTGCAAGCAATATCAGGTGATCAAAAACTTGTCGGCAATGCACCCCCTGTACCCGATCAACCGATCGCCCCGCGCATGCGCTATGCATTGCCGACGAGTTTTCGGTCACCTGACATTGCATGCAGCGAACAAAGACGAAGGAAATAATAGTCATCATCATCATCATCATCAATTTGAGCTAAGTTATCATTCTTTTGCAACAATTTAAATAGCAAGCAAGGTAGGTTGAATGTTTAATTAATGTCTAGAACTAAAAAAAATAAAATAATAATAGATGGAAAGTTCTTGAAACCACCCGTCGGCAAATTTCCTACAAATTTTTTAACGTTTCGTCTTCACAGCGCCGTCCTACGGACGGCGCTGATCACAGTTACCACGGATTAGCAATCTATATTATAGCTTGGGTGAAACGTTAATCCAACGAGAATCCAACATTTCACATCTGTTGTTCACTAGCTTTGATGTTAGAAAAGTCAATTATTTTACTTGTAGCACAGGTGGTTAAAACCCCCTTGCATAATAAAAGGATTTAAAATTAGCTGCTGGAATCAGGATGTATTCCAACGTTGGATCAACGTTGGTTCAACGTTGGATCAACGTTGGTTATTATTCATGAATATTCATGATCGGTTATCATTGACTGCAAAAAGCATTAATTATCGTGTTATTTGATTGTTCAGAATGAATCCAATGTTATTATTTACTCATTATTTAAAATATATGTAAGTTATTTATCTACAAAAACATACTAAAGGTTTGTTTCCATGATGTATTAATGTAAAATCTTAAAACTTTATCCAAACATTCAACTTTATCCAAATACCAACCATCAAACAAATATTAACACAGAAGCTAGGTTATATAAAGCTGAGTGAATGATGTACATGTAGTGAGTGTAGGAATAGGGATAGGAATAGGAATAGGAATAGGAATAGGAATAGTCTTAGGTAAAGGTAAGGTATAGCAATCATAGGATAGGATGCTCTAGATATCACCAATAGGCGTGCCATATGAATATTAATTTAATTTTTTTAGTATGGTGAGACGTTGGTCCAACGTTGGTCCAACGTTGGACCAACGTTGGTCCAACGTTGGAGAAATGTTTGTGAATTACGCTGGACCAACGTTGGATGCTTGTTGGAGACATGTTATAGACATGTTGGATGCTTGTTGGAGACATGTTGGATGCTTGTTGGAGACATGTTGGATGCTTGTTGGAAATATGGTGGATGCTTGTTGGACACATGTTGCTTTGACGTTGGATCAACGTTTGTGTACGCCCAACCAACGTTGCTCCAACGTTGGCGAATACAAAATACCAACCTTGGATCAACGTTGGAAAAGCGTTGGTCCAACGTTGACAAATAACAATTTTCCAACGATGGACCAACGTTGATCCAACGTTGGTATTTTGTTTTCGCCAACGTTGGAGCAACGTTGGTTGGGCGTACACAAGCAACGTTGGTCCAACGTTGCCGGACAACGTTGGACCAACGTTGCCAAAAAAATTGGACAACGTTGGTCCAACGATGGACCAACGTTGGCTTGCTACCTGGGATATTCGGGAATAGTCAAATTCCACTTGTTTAACACTTGTCAGTAGACTTGTCTTTCTTCCCTCCCCGGGTGTTCCATTCGATGTTTCATATTTTGTCATATATTATCCTTTCTCATGAACTTTTCCCAATATAGGTGAATATTGTTCAAATTAGTAACTATAATTATGAATTTTACCCGAATTTAATTTTGTTTTGTTCTTGATGATCTATATTATGTTTATAACAAAACAGATGTTGATTTCTTCTCGCCATTAAGGAGGGGGGGGGGGGGGGTGGGTGGATACGTCGTTTGGACCATTCGGCGTGGTCGCGAAGCGACCAACCCAGCAGCATGCCCCAGGTTTCATGACCGGGGGGGGGGGGGGGGGGGGGGTTAACTGAATGACACCAAAAGTGAACGGGCCTTGTTTGCAACTAACACACTTGTTGAGCACTTTGAGCACTTCGATGGGTGGGGAGAACCCCGGGGGGGGGGGGGGGGCACTCGAATTATTTTTTGACGGGGGTGTGCCGCACGGAAATCTGAAATAGGGGTCTTAAGAGCTGACTACAAGCACAAAATTTAGGGTCTTTGGAGCTACAAAAAACCCTGAAACGGGAGTTAAGGGGACTAAGGAGCAGACTAAAACTACCAAATACGGGCAAAATACATGAACTTGGAGCTACCAAAGACCTACGGAAACCCTTAAATGGTGGTCAAGGAGCTGACTAGAAGCAGAATAATGGACTTGAGGCTACTCAACTACCTAGCCAAGTCATTCCGGGGGTCTATGGAGCGGCAATTTTTGAAAATCGGGTATCTTTAGAGCGGCAATCGGGTGTGAAAACGGGGTTCTTTTAAGCGGCACATACCCGTCTCACATTATACATGAGTGCCCCCCCCCCCCCCCCCCCCCCCCCGGGTGGAGAACGGCTTCATGGGTATCAGTCAAGGGACCCCATTGAAACCAATTGATACCCATTGAAATTCTAATTGGTACCCACTGAATTCAATGGGTACCCATTGAAACCCATTGAAATTCTAATTGGTACCCATTGAAACTGAATTCAATTGGTACCCATTGTTTCATGTTCCGTATACTTCGATTAACAATTGATTTCAATAGACCGCTTCTGTAATGTATGCAAATAATATGCGGATGACGTCAGACTCCCCGTTGGCAAGCTTAACAATAGTAACTAGGTCCGGCAAGCTCCGGCAAACTTAGCTTGCCGGACCTAGTTGTTAAGCTTGCCAACGTCTTACATCATACGCATATTATTTGCATACATTACAGCAGCGGTCTATTGGTAATATAGTCAATGGGAATTTCACCCTGGGATACCCACATGTTCGATATCCAGAAGTAAAGATGTTCATAATTTTGCAAATAGGTTAAATAGTAGGCTATTAAATAAAAAGTTACATAATATAGTTAGCTTTAAAAATCCAGAATATGTGTGTACACGGGACAAGGTTAGATGGCCTTAATGGGGTCCAGGGGGCGCAGCCCCCAGACGATTTTGGATTTGGGCAGTTTAGCACTCTCAAGATGTGGTTTAAAGAAAACTATTGTATCAACTTTCACATTTATAAATCAGAGGGGGCAATGTCCCTTCATTTTAATGTTATTATATATTTCTGAAGGGGGGGGGGGAGATAATAATCTCCGCCTCACCCCATCTACCCCCCCCCCCATCCCCCCCCCCCCCCCCATCCCCCCCCCCCGTGATTGACGCCCATGTTACAAAACAAAACATTGTTAGACAAGTATAATGACTCTTTTTTTTTCTACGGAAAATTGCATGCCATTCATACAAATTTGGACGTTACTTTCCTTATATAAATACATGTAGGTATATATGCCTATTGACAATTCCCTTATACAATGTCATACAATGTCATGCATGGAAACAGATAATCTGATTCAATCAGATGAAGCATCAACATAAAATATTATATTCGTGCATATGTCTTCAAAACAATAACTAATGCATGGGCATATCATGTTTTTATAGATGGTTTCTTTTATTTCATAAAACAAATTACATCTCCATTGAACATAACTTATCGATATCCCACCTGATCTAGGTATTATATAAGTATTATTGGAATTTTCAGTGGCAATTTCACATGTAAAACAACATGTAAACTAGCAAAGGATAATTGATTAACAATTAACAATTGTATATTATACATGTATTGAGTAATTGAAATGCTTAATAATATGAAATATGGATCTGTTCATGACTTTGTCTAATACATAGGGAATGTAATAAAGCATGTAGGCATCTAGCATATCATAATTCCTTTGAATGCATCATTTATATGATTCATAATTATTTTATCGACCATTCTGACCTCTAAGAAACACATTTCATGTACCAGAATTTGGCCTCTTTTTCACCAAATAAAATGTATAGGTTTTTGTTGTTGTTTTGTAATTTTAGCGTTCATTTAAAATGAAAGTTACGCCATAATACTTAATGATGTACAATCAATCAAATGTATAGGTACACCACCGAGTCTAAAATTTTTTAAAAATAGCAATGCTTTTGCTCTAGCCCAGAGATGCCAACCTTCACAAACCAAAAAAAGTATTCTGAGAGGTAAAAAACAGTATTTTGAACCAAAAAAAAGTATTTTCAGAGCTGCCAACCTTTAGAGGCAAAAAAACATATTTTTTCGCGAAGCCAATTCGCGCAGCAAAAATACTCTTTACGCGCGCGTTAATATAAAAGTTGGTTCGGTCGATCACACCAGCGTTTGTATGAGTTTGTTCGGTTTATTTGTGATATATTTAAAATATGTATCTGGAGTAATAGTTTATCAGGGTTCAACGTACATTTGTTTGCCGATTTCCGATCGTTTCTATAAAGAGAACAAAAAAAAAAAAAAAAAAAAAAAAAAAAAAAAAAAAAAAAAAAAAACGTATTTTATTAGGGGAAAACGTACTGCCGTATTTTGCGTGAAAAAACGTAACAAATACGGCAAAAACGGAACGGTTGGCATCTCTGCTAGCCTCTAGCGCAATAACCCAATTCAACAGAAGGACAAAATATTTTGTTCTGTGTAAATAAATAAAAGATAAATATAAATATACATCAAGCCTCTCCTGAACACAAAAGTTAAATAGTTCTACTGTATAACTTATATCAAAATAACTGAGGCCATATTCATGAAAACTGGCAGGTCAGTTTCATGCTAAGTCTATTATAATTGATATGCAACGAGCAGTCTTTACTAGACCCCAACTAGGGTTACCTGGGTTAGCCTTATTTACCCTACTAAGTTAACACTAGCATTCATGCCAACATATGAAAATAAGAAATCTGAAGACTGAACCCTTCGCGGGGGTCTGGGAGCGGAGCCCTTATCGGGGTCAAGGGGCAGCGCCCCTGCGCAGTTTTTCCGACACATGAACTCTCAACTTGCAGCACATGGTAAAACAAGGCAACTTTGGCTGAAAAATAGCACACTGGGCATAACATGGATATAGAATATGGGTAGAAAATTAACATACTAATACTAAAAAAAGAAAACAAAAAATGAACAAATGAAAAATGAAAAATTGAAAAATCTGAATATTCAGATTTGTTTAGTCCTAAAAATTCAGAAAATCTGAATATTCAGATTAAATCTGAACTATTGGCAGGTATGCACTAGTTGGAAACTAAAAAAAATAACTTGTTGCATACTAAGATTAGACCCACTAGCATGATACAAAGCTAGCAGCGTTTAATGAATATCATTCAGAAGTAACCGACTCTAAATGGTGTTTTCTTTTATAAATCTGGTTTAAACTAGCTGGAGATGGTCAGAGGAGCCAGAAGAACACAGTAGAACAACTGTCAGAACAGATACTTTTCTTTTTCTGTCTACATGAATATGGGCTCTTGTCTTGAAAACATATAGTGCTGCCTTTGGTAACCATTTCATCACTATTTTGACACTGGCCTATATTGTTAAAGGGATAGTTGAGTTTTGGTATAGAGGGCGCTACACAAAATAATTTTTTTGTGAGATAATGAAAAATTGAGTGTCAAATTTGAAAGAGCATACAATTTTAATGACAGAATAAACTTTATTTGATCATAATCGGTTCAGAAATGGCTGAAATATCCATAAACATAACCATTTGTAATACTTGTGGGGCCCCACAATTATTCGATAATTTTGAACCAGCCATTAAACAAATTTTTAAAATGCTTCCTCTTTTCAAAAATGTACAAAAGAGGTTTTTAAATAGTTGTTGATTATCTCTCTATCTAATAACTATTTCAACAAAACATCACATGCACAATATTTCATTTAAAATGGTTGAAACCGATGAGTGTTAAGATAGCGCCATCTTGAGTTTTAACTGCTATTTTTGAATGATAACAGGCTTTTTACTTAGTCATTAGTACATTTTTGTATTCCTTTCGAGCATGGTGGAGTTATAACTATCAGTTTGTAATGTAATGGTGCAGGTTTTGGTTACTAAAATTCAGTTTGACCAAAACTATACTCTCTTTACCAGAACTCAACTATCCCTTTAACCTCACTTGCATTCATTCAACTGAAAGAAAGAAAACAACTCCAAATTATGTTAAAACAAAACCTGACAAATTCCTTACACAATACTGATTAAAATAAAATATTCTTCATGGAATGGAATGTAATGAATTTTTGTAAAATCATAAATAAATTATGTATTCATATAGTCATCATAAAGAGAATATTATATACAATTTTGCTGACTGAAATAGTTTTCAGTGATTTAAATGTTAAAAATGAAAAATTTTGAAATAAAAACAAAACGAGACAATAAAACTTAAGTGATTTTCATCACAATCAATATTATATTTCAGTAAATTAATGTTTAGAAAAGCCTCCATCTTTATTACCAACTTTATCTAAACAAAACATTGCAACCACAATTCGGATTGCAGAAACATTGGACAGCACTCACCTGTAAAGTCCTTTAATAACTAAGTAATACACAACCTGAGCCCGTTGCACAAAGAGTTGCAATTGATTGTTAAAGGAATAATACGGTAAAGAATACAACATACTTTGGCACTTATTCCATAGTTGATGACTTGTAAAATAGGTCTGCCAAAAAAAACTCCATGAAAACAAACACAGTAGTGATTTTAGACTAATTTTCTGATGCTAAATCTCACTTAGCAGCCCACATTTACATTAGGGTCCAGTATCGGCAGCGTGATTGACAATTCATTGGCTTGCGTCATCTACAGAATTTAGCTCATTAGTCCGTTCTTTAGATGACGTCACATTTTGGCGATTTAAAAGGGGCGTTCCCAGGACAATTAGATATTTACTAATTACCCCAAAATTCATTGATTTCATGGGAAATGACTGCCAAATTCTTTTTCTTGAGGAAAAAATACGTATAGAGAGCCTAATTGTGAAAATTAGGCCATCTAGACGCTGTAGTTCCTTTAAGATGCAATTAATTGCAAGTCAGAAAAAATGCACATTTGAACCAATCAGATTTGCGCATTTAAGTCACACATTCCGACTTGCAATAAAAAAAATAAAAAAAAAATAATCATCATCATTATCAACATCACCATCATCCAAATCACCATCATCCAAATCATCATCATCATCCTAAACATCATCATCATCATTAAAATCTTCATCATCATTATCATCATCATCCTCTTCATCTTCGTTGTCGTCGTCGTCATCATCCTCATCATCATCATCATCATCACCTTTCTTTGATACAATTTCCATGCTCATCTACAAAGACCTTGTAGCTCTGATATCAACATTGATAGTTTAAAGTCATCCATTAACTTTATATTTTTTCCCAAAAGTGAGATATGAAACTTCCATCATATACCAATATCATTGGAAGATTCTTGAGAATGATAAGTGAGATTTTTCATAGAAAAGTAATAATGGTACCTAGTGAAAAAAGAGTAAATCAATGTCTGATTTTATCCTGATCTATCGCGTGAAGTATCTGAATTGGGATACTACATGGAGGATTTAGTCTCCGAATTTGGATACTCTTGAATACTGTCGAAAGCGTCTACAGACGGTTTAAAAATTCTTTCTTAAATATCTCCATGACATTTGAAAAATCGAAACCCATTTCATTCTTGTGTTACCATATTAAAAATCTCCTGAGTGATTTTGGTTGAATTTTCACAAAGTTAATAAATCACTTCAATAGTTCCTTTCTATCTTTCTCATTCTTCCTTCTCGTTTCCCTTCATCTCATACACATTCTTGTGATCGTCATTGTCATCGACACGGTCACCATCATCCTCGTCATCCTCCTCGTCATCTTCTAGGACCTTGGCAGCAATGTTCTGCAGATCCTTCAGTGCAGCATGAAAGGGTTCTGGAAAAAAAATGGAAATGTGAAAGAAATAATAATAAATCTACAAGATAAAATATGTTCCTATTATTAGTATGACGGTTTATCTGTATTGGTAACTCATAAGATATTCATTTAAAACTTTTGATCACAATACAAATATCAAAAGTTTAAAATGAATATCTTGTTCCTATTTTTCTTGTAGCCATATTATTCTAGTAAACATTTGACAAAATTTATACAAATTTGGGTCAATTTGTTGTAATTACATACTCCTTTTCTTAACAGAAAATAAATAATTGTATTTCAAGCTAACCTTGTTCATCTCTGTTGAATGTCTCTGATGATGATGGCAAAGACTGGTGAACCCCATCCTTTAGAGAATCTGTGATATCTTCCCCACGATCTGCAGCATTGAGATGTGCCTTTTCACCAGTCTGTCTAGATTTGTAGCTGCCTAGAAGTCCCTCTTGTCTCAGCGTGGTCTGTCAGTGAACAAGGAAAGATGGGATGGGGAAAAAAAAGTGAATTTTAGATATGTTGTTCTGATAATTAACTCTTATTTTAAAACATAATAATCATGTTGCATTAATGTTTTTTAGTGCAAAATGTGGAATAAATCAAATGAAAATGAAATTAAATAATGCCTCCAGCTACTACGTTGCGGAGGCATACAAATAGTCTTTACACAGAAGTCCATGAAATGGGCATAATTTGAGAAAATCAAGTGCAATTATTTCCCCAATTTTGACAGATAAAGTAAAATAATCTCATTTATCAAACTTTAAAAAAAAGTCAATAGGTTTCAGAGGAGAAGCCTTTTAATCACAATCTGGCTTGGCTGGCAAGGTTTGCTAACGAAATGAAGATTGGCATCAAAGTCAGAGCTTGCTAAAAAAGCACACCTTGGCAGTCAAGTCAGGGTTAGCTAAAAATCAAAAATTGTCAGTCAAGTCAGGATTCTGTAAAAAAAAACACACAAAAAAACACATTGTTAGCCAAGTCACTGAAAAAGCGAACCTTGGCAGGGAAGTCGGGGTTTGCTGAAAGTGCAAATCTTACCAGCCAAGCCAGGGTTTCGATAGTAGTGTACCCCACCTTAACTAAGAAACAAATCTTGGCAGCCAAGCCAGGTTTGTCTCTTTATTTTATTAAATTTTGTTTTTACTTTCGTGAGATTTCTGCTAACTAGTGACAAAAAGCTGTTGATATCGAAGAAGAGAGAAACATTACTTCAGATGACATTCAAGTTTTTCGCTTAGAAAGTGGACTACTCACCATGAGGAGGTTCCTGTCTGCCTCGACCTCTGATAGTCTAGCTCTAAGCTTGGATGTTTCACGGGTCAGGTACACTTCCTGATTATCCAACTCCTCCGCAAAACGTTCTTTCTCTCGGGACGACCGCCTCTCTAACTGCCGAAGTGACACCACTAGAAACAAATGAAAATGTGTAGAGGTAAAACAACAATCAGGTGAATAAGACTACAGCATGTTTCTCAAGTCGGGTATGCCTTCTCTTGTGTTAAGTTGTCTGCACACTGTATTATTATAATTACCATTCTTCTTTGATTACCACAGCTGGTTTTTGAAGTTCTTACAATCAAGCTGACCTTATTTCTAACTGTCTCATTGCAACCACTGGAATAAAGTACAACGCTAAGATTAATTAAATAAATGACAAGAAACAAGCATCTCAATGATATACATTAATCAAGGAATCATGCTGAAAACGAAAATCAAATATGCATGTTACCAAGAAAACAAAATTATCATATTCACCATCACCTTCTCCTCCACCACCACCATGGCTACCACCTCAACTACAACAACTATCATTATCAACATCATCATCATCATCACCATCATAGTCACCATCATAGTATTACATCTTGTATTTTAAATTGTGAATAAACTGAATTGAATTGAAAATAATCACATCATCATCATCATCATTATCATAGTCATTATCATCATCAATATAATCATCATCATCCCCACCACTATCCTCCACCATCACCCCACAACAATAACTTCCATTATGGTTGTCCTCACCATCATCTTCATCACAACCACCACGACCCCCAACAACAACTACAAAAACTATCATTGTCATCATCATCACCATCATCATTATCATCATCCCCACTTCCACCAACCACTAATACCATCACCCACCTCCACCACCAATACCACCCCCACTACTATAACTATCATCATAATCATCATCGTCATCATCATCTTCCTCCTCATCATCTTCATCACCTGCTTTGGCATGCTCCCGTCTTGCCTCGTTCAGTCTCTTCTCCATCTCACTCAGCCTCTGTGTGTGCTCCGACTCCAGCTCCTTGCACTTCTCATCGGAAGCTGATAAAAGAAAGATGAACAAATAAAATGTTTACCAGTTCACTTCGAGATTCTGAAATCCCCATAGACTTTGTACATAGCCCACTTGGTTCCTGTAAGCAACAGGTTAAATTGTTCTTGTATAGTGCATATCATTTTCGATCCTAGCAGAATCTTCTTCAGAGGCTATAAAGTGACGATAATTTATAGCCTCTGAAGAAGATTCTGCTAGGATCGAAAATTTAGGCCCTATATTGACTCTCATTTTATTACCCGGCATTATTATAGTAGATAAGCAGTTTTCAGCAGTATTTTTGCATCACTCAACAAAGTATGGGTAGATATAGCAAATGCTAGGAACCCATTCAGGACTGGTCACCCCCAAAACTCAGGGTTTGGGCTATGGAAAATGCATGTTATACCAAATTTAAATAGTCTTAAATGGGTTAAAGAAAACATACCTCCATCTGCTACTAGCTTTGAGCGAGCCAGGTCTGTCTTGAGCTGGAGGATCTCATCTCTGGCTTCGGTCAGACGTTCCTCCCTCCTTGCAAGCTCCTCCTCAATAGACTGCACTCTCTGGAACAATAAGGATATGAAACATGTCTCTATTATCATCATCATCATCACCACCACCACCACCACCTCCACCAACCACCAATACCATAACCCACCTCCACCACCACTACCACCCCCATTACTATAACTATTATCATCATCTCTTCTCTGGCTTCGGTCCGACGTTCCTCCCTCCTTGCAAGCTCCTCTTAAAAGGACTGCACTCTCTGGAGCCAGGGGGAAATAGAAAATGAATTTTTGGTGGGCTACATTTCAATCTTGCCTGCATGAAAATTACAAACCAAAATTTGATTTGCATTGAACTCTATGCAAATTTTCAGGGGCTCTTTTTGGCACCTTCGCCTGAGCCCCCATGTATTTTTTTACTGTCTGGAACAAGAAGGATAACAACATCATTATTTGACTGAAATGGGGCAGAGATTCTTTTCTGGCTCAATTCAGACATTCCTTCTCATTGCAAGCTCCTCTTTGATATACAATATATATCAAGAACATCCTAGAGTACCAAAATAATGACTTCAAATTCTATTCTTATGTTTTAAACATCTTGACCTTTGATCCTACATGTTTTGATAATTGGTCGGAGCTGGATGATCCCCTTTAATAGTAATAGGTCACACATTTTGGCTTGCCTGACATTGTTGAGAAACAGTTACCTATGGCAATGAATAGCTGTGTCAGTACACTCAGTTGCTTTACAACAATGGATTGATATTCTAAATGTACACTTGTCTAATTTTGGACTTACTTGATTCTTGTCCTCCATATCAGCTCTAAGATGGATGGTCTCTTCTTTGTGTCTCTCAAGTGTCTCTTGCACTGAAAGAAACAAAGCAAAACAGAGAATGAAGATAACAATTATCCTGTCAATTTTTCTCCTGTTAATTGAGTTTGAAGCATGTTATTGTTCTTTAGTTTGTTACTACATGAATATTGCTGCAGACAAAGATTCTGTTTGTATGCAGGGTTCTGTCTTCAAGAACTAATAGACGAAATAGCAATGGTAGTAATTTCTAGTCAAGTAACAGTAGTAGACAATGGAAACACGTTATAACGAGTACATTGGGACTATTCGTCTATTGGATTGGACTGTTGTTCCTTAGCACTGTGTGCACCCAGTAGGCGACTGGCTGGAATACTCCCTAGGGAATGGAAAATGTGCCTTTTGTGTGCAGGAATGATTGAAGCGTGTATCCATTGACTTGGGTAATAATAATAATAGCACGTAGAGGCTTTATTGCAATTTGTGCTCTATAAATATCTATTATTATTATTATGTTCATTGTTATGTACCTTGTTATACCAGGTATCCTGGTATATCAGGTGAGAAAACAAAAGAATATAAAGTGATCATACCAGTAAAACTATCTTGTTATAAGAGGGTTATGTTATATCTGAGCTCTTCACGAAATTGTGTGAATTAGAGAGAATGTTAATTAAAATGCCTCTTACTTTCTTTCCTCATGCTCTCAACTCTCTCCTGCACAGCTGCTGAATCCTCCTTCAGCCTGGATGCAAGACTATCCCTCTCCTTCTTCAGCCTATCAACCTCAGCGGTTAGCTCTGGTGTCACGAGTCTATTCAAAATAATGATAATAATACAACATACTAGATGTATTTAGTCACAAATATGATTAATCATCTGTAAGTGATTTATCAATCAATCTGCACACAACATGCACTTCTTCTCCCTTTATAGCAGCAATACAAAGCAAAATTAACACAACTATAACAAAACATTAAATCTATCTTTCAAGACCACCCAAAACAGTACAGGAAAGGTGGTCCTTATATACAGGTGTTCATTACTGCCAGGTTCATTAAAATGTACACGCAATTTGTCTTCTCTGGAATCAAGCTATGAGACAAACAGTTGGTAAATGGGACTTGAATTCATTACTCCTTGTGACCCAGGACGAAATTCCAGTTAAAATTCTAATGGGTACCCATTGAAATTCTAATTGGTACCCATTAAAGCCAATTGGTATCCATTGAAATTCTAATTGGTACCCATTGAAACTGAATTCAATTGGTACCCATTGGCATTGGTTTCAATGGGTACCCATTGATTTCAATTGGTAATTGTTTCATTTTCCATATACTTACCAATTGACTTCAATTGGTAATTTTCAATTGGTAATCCTGATTACCAATTGATTTCAATTGGTAATATAGTCAATGGGAATTTCACCCTGGGGACCAAATAAGTATTTGCATTTTCATATCTTGTAGTGCCCGGTTGAATAAAATAAAATCAGTGAGTCAGTCAATCAATCAATCAGCTTACTCGATCAACCGAGAGACGGCTGGACCGATGAAAACCAACCAACCAACCAACCAATCAGCCAACCAAGGTATGAATGAATACACATTTATAGTTTACCTGTCATGATCTTGACCTTTGACCTCAGTCTGTGTTGAAAGGTCACAGAAATCTCCAGATGACCTTGCACCTACCCTCAGCTTTAGCATGCTATCCTTTCTGGCTAGCAGATCTGCAGAATGGAAACAAAAAAATACAACAAAAACACTCTTACCAAACATTTTCAAGACAAGGTTGGAATGCAAGTTTACAGGGCCTTTCAAAAATAATGTCTGGAAGCAGTTTTCAACAATTGCACTATATATTTATATTGTCCAGTATCATAATAATAACTGTGAGAAAAAATGAAATTCGATCTTAATGGATGTGGTGTGGCAAGATTGGTAGAGTGCGCGCTTTCCGATCATGAGATCCCGGGTTCGAACCCTGCCCACTGCCTTTGTCCTTCGGCAAGACAATTTATCCACAATTGCTGCTCTCTACCCAGGTGTATAAATGGGGACCCGGTAGGAGGTGAAAGCCTTATGTGAACGATCTTCTTGAGCCCATGAGCGCTTGGAAGGAATGCTCCCCAGGGAGTGGAGATGGTGCACACAATGTGTGCTGGTTTGCATTGTATCCTATGACCGGGGGTAATATTATCATTGTAAAGCGCTTAGAGATGATTATCAATCATATTAGGCGCTATATAAATCGAAACATCATTATTATCATTATTATTAATGAAAAATACAAATTAGTGTTTTTTGGGTGTAAATTTCATGAAAATGTATGGCCAGAGGCAGCGAATTTGATAAGAGTGTATATTTCTACACAAACTTTCTTAAAAATTCTTTTTCAAAGTTGCATTGATGAATATCTCACATTCATCCATTGTATTTTGATATGATCAACCTCAAAACCTTTTGGTGGGTCCTGTATCAACTCTATGGGGATTCCAAAATCTAGTAGGGTACAGGTTTACGCACTGCCTACGGGAACCTGGTGAGCCCTGCATTAACTCTATAGATGGGAATTGCAAAATCTAGTAGGGAAAAGGCTAAAATGTGACCTTACACCACAAAACGACCGTTATGTCGCTGTGGTAGTTTCTCTTTTATTAGTTAAAATAGTCAAATTTTGTTCAAAATATGAGATTTAGGATGTTGGTATTTCCTGAATTAGCATATTTTAATCTAGCTTCTGTAACATTTTGAGCATCGGAAATCATGTTTAAATATTATTTTTTCATCTAATAAATGTGATCTTATTAAAGCGCTTTAATGGAAACTGATCTTTTAAATGGCCTGTTTCTCCCTTATTTTAAAAATGCTTAAGCCATATTCCAAATCTTTGGTGTTCATTTTAGTCCAAATATGACGAATGATATACCATTTTAAAGGTAATGACTTCTATTTTAATGTTTCATGAAAAGCAGCACAATCAGTTTTCCCGACTTATTGGTCGTTTTGTGGCGTAAGGTCACAAATGGTTTCCTTGAGGGTTGTGTGTTACCTTGGAGCAGCTCCATTCTACTAGTTGCAAAGGACAGACGTTGTTCGTACGCTGTCAGTCGAGCAAAGATTTGGTCATGCTTGAACTGCAGTCCCCTGGAAAACTTGTGGCTCCTGAATGAAAGAAGTATTTTGGAGAAAACACAAGGATAAAAAGTTAATTTTATTGTCATTCTAAACATAAGGCATTTTTTAAAATTATTTCAGGATTATCATTACATAAAGAAATTCAGCACAAAAAAATAAAATATACTAGATGGATCTTCGACTGCGCGCAGTCGAAAATTATGCCTCCGCTATCACGCAAATTTAATATCAAGCTCAAAGTCCTGTGACCTTGACAATATGACCTCAAATGTTGATGGCTACATTGGCTCCCTAAGAAACAGTCAGGTACCAAGTTTGATTGAAATCTGACATTCAGTTCTTGAAATTTTGCCATTACAAGCCATTTTTGCATGTATATTGAGTCCTGTGACCTTGACCTTTGACCTCATGACCCGTAAATCTAATCTGATCATTGCCAACCCGATGTGTACACTCACACCAAGTTTGAAATTGATCTGTCAACCGGTTCTTGAGATATCGCAAGAACGAGGCATTTTTGCACATATATTGAGTCCTGTGACCTTGACCTTGTTGTATTAGTGGACTGGTATGAATAAAGAGATAACAGGCGGTTGTGTAAAGATATAACAACAACTTTAATCCAGTAATACAAACAAACGTCCGTGTCCAAACGGCGTCATCTTGCTGCTCATACCGCAGCACTCCTTGCATAGCGTATATGTATAATGTACTTACATATGAATAATATAGTGCGCGTATATAATACAACATCCCCCTCTTTCTGAAAAGATAAGATGGCAAATAACTTTTTGACTATCATATAAATGTGAAACATTCATTCAGACTATTAACATTCTAAACTTGTTTAAACTTTGGATGCAGTCATTATCATCTAATAAAAACTTTAATAGTGAAATAACTCAATCTCATTCTTATCGAACAACTGGTCTAATGATTATTCCTAATAAATCAGTTTTAGCCTTTTTATAACACATATTAAGCGTTGTACACAATTAACGATTTTGTACTGAACAAATTGTCAAAAGTACTTGTGTGCGATTTAACCTTTTCGACACATATTAAGCGTTTTACATTTAACGTAACTATTTAAACAATTAAGGATTTTGTACTGAACAAATTGTCAAAATACTTGTATGCATTTTCTTTTATATTTAAATATTCATAATAGTTCTTTATGTAACTCTAATTAATTTTCTTGTTTCATATGAATAGAAAAACAACATTAATTCTACGCAGTATGCGCAATCACACAATCTAACCTTTTCATTTAAACTCAACTTATTTTTTGTCAATAAAAGCATTTCGTCTTGTACGTATTTAAAAGCCTTTGTGTCAAATTTGAATGAACTTTCCAATGTGAAATATCAGCTTCACAATAATTTAAATAATATTTGGGGTCCTAATGTTTGTACATAAAGTATGCAACAAATATTTCAAACGGTATTAATTAAGATGCTATACATAGTAACCACTTAATGAACTACAAACACCAATAACTGATTAACATTGCGAAGTTAACAACATCCGCACAAATAAAGAACACAATGGATGAACATATCTTTGTTCAAGAACTGTTTACTCATACAATATTTACGATATTAACAGTGTAGCAGGTTTTCTCTCCAGTGTGTACTACTCATGGTAACGCGAGGGTCGTCTGATCTCACGCCCATATCTTGTAGTGTAGTGTGTGGTGTCTGAGCGTGTGTTTGACGTGTGATGTTGTCTTTGTTTGTGTGTTTGTGTTTTGTTTTGACTTTGTCTCATCACTTCACTCCTGTCGCTGTCGTCTTCGAAATGTACTCGTTTTGGAACAATCTGTTTTTGAGTGGTTCCATTCGGCATCTCTCTTAAGTGAGATCTGTTCCTCCTCAAGATGCTGCCGTTGGGAGTTGCTACTTCGTAGGATCTTGGTTCTGGCCGCACTTTGCTCACTTCGGCTGGAAGCCACGTGTTGTCCTTAGGATCCAGAACTCTGACTTTCTGTCCAACGTGCAGAGGTGGTAATTCTCTAGAATGCACGTCGTGATCGTGTTTCATCTTCTCTTGTCTCTGAAACAGCAGATCAGGCGTAGACGATTGTCTGGTCAGATGGTGACTCGGAAGCGTTGTCCGGATTGGTCTCCCAAAGAGTAACTCTGCAGGTGATGGTAGATTGGAGTCAATTGGTGTGGCACGGAAATGTAGCAGTGCTGTTTGGATGTCTTGGCCAGTTCTTGTGCACTTTGTCATAATCCCTTTGACAGTTTGCACCATGCGTTCGGCGAGTCCGTTGGATCTTGGGTATCGCGGAGATGATGTGATGTGATCTATTGACCATTTCTCGCACATTTCTCTGAATGATTTTCCAACGAATTGTGGACCATTGTCTGATACCAGAGTTGTTGGTGGTCCAAAAAGACTGAAGATGCCACTCAGTATGTTCGCAACCGACATGCTGGATGTATTGTGCAGCTTGCGCACGATAGGATACTTTGAGTGGTAGTCAGTCACCAACAGGTATTCTTCTTTGTTGAAAGTGAACAGGTCAGTTCCAAGCTTCGTCCACGGTGACGTTGGTATGTCGTGAGGTTGCAAAGGTTCTCTTTGCTGCTTGGTTTGATTTTCTTGGCAGGCACAGCAATTCTTGATGACTCGCTCAATGTTATTGTTGATCTCTGGCCAGTACACCGTTTCCCTTGCTAGTCTGCGAGTACGTTCGATCCCTTGGTGGCCCTGATGGAGTTGATTTAGAATGTTTTGTCTGAGTTCTGTGGGAATGATGACTTGATTTCCTTTGAAAAGTACACCATTTGATACTCCGATTTCATCACGGTATGGCCAAAAGGTTCTGACCTCTGTGGGAACTTCCTTTATCGTGTCTGGCCAGCCATTTGTGACGACTTTCCACAGAGCTCTCAGGGTAGGATCTCTCGATGTCTCATGCTGTAGTTCGTCCCTCTTCTTTTGCGCGAAGAATATCAGATCAATGTGCGAATTGATCTCTTCCACATTGACATCGAGTTGAACATCTTGGTTTTTGTCTGGATTGGGCATCCTGCTCAGGGCGTCTGATATGATCATCGATTTGCCTGGCTTGTATCTGACATCAAAATCATATCCTTGGATCTTGATGAGCAGTCTTTGTAGACGAGGTGGTGCACATCTTAGTGGTTTTCTCGTGATCATTTCCAGAGGCTTATGATCAGTCTCGACATCGAACTGGTTTCCAAACAGGTACGTGTGGAAGCGTTGAATTCCAAACACTAGGGCTAGTGTTTCCCTCTCAATGTTGGAGTAGTTTGCCTGGCACGGTGAGAGAGACTTTGATGCAAATGCAACTGGTTTGCCATCTTGCATCAAACATGCTCCAAGACCTTTCATCGATGCGTCGACCTCCAGGGTCGTCTTTTCCTTAGGATTGTAGTATTGCAGACAGGATTCTGCAGAGATTGCTTTCTTGAGTTGATTGAAAGCGTGTTGATGATCGTCTTGCCATGTGAATGGCACATCTCGCTTCAGCAGTTCACGTAGAGGTGATGCCTTTTCCGAGAAGTTGGCGATGTGTGGAGCGAGATAGTTGAGAAGGCCAAGACACTTCTGTAGATCTTCTTTGTCCTGGGGTGTCGGCATGGCATGAATGTCTTCGATCTTCTGTGGATCAGGGCGGATTCCATCTCTGGTATACACGGAGCCGAAGAAGTTGATGCTGTCCGTCTTGCTCCAGAGAAGGTTGGATTGAGTTCTTCGAGAGTTGGAATCTTGTGTGGACATCTTTTGAGATTTTGATTCAATCTCCTGGGGTCTAGGCATACCCTCAAGGATCCATCTTTCTTGAGAACTGTCGTAATCGAACTACACCAGTCGGTGTGATGTTCGACTTTTCGGATGATGCCTTGCTTCTCCATCGAATCTAGCTCAGACTTCAGTTTGTCTTTGATGTGGACACTGCACTTCCGTGGTGGATCAATGGTGGGAGCAGCCTCTTCTCTGACATGCAGTGTCGCTTCCCCATGAAAATTACCAATACGGTCAAATTGTTCGGGATACAGTGCTTGCAGGTCCTTGACAGAGTTCAACGGAGGCGGTCCGCTGGTCGGGCTACGGCTCTGGTGGTGCATCTCGTGGATGGTTACAACCTGAAGCTCACTGCACATAGGCAGTCCGATGATCACTGGTCCGGAGACATCGACCACGTAGAACACTTGATCTCTCCACTCGGAGTCTTTGTACTTGCACGTGATTGATAGTGTGCCCACACAATGTATTGGAGAACCGTTATATGCGGTAAGACGTGCAGTGGTTGGGCGAGTTACTGCTTGCCATCTGCTTCCATACATGGCCTTGATCGTGAAATATAAATGTGTCAAGGCATTCATGAAGAATAACAAATAACAAAGTGGTGCAAAATCGCCCACAGGTAAATATTTCAAATGTCTGAAATTATGTCATTATTTGCATATTACTTAGATACTTAGTCCATTTCCTTCAGCTGGCTTGGATTAGTTTCAGGTTTCAGTCTATATTGTGCCGTGTCTTTGATGATGTCCCTCGACTTCGGTACGGTCTTCGCCGGCATACATAAACAGCAATGTTTATTCGGTTACTCGATCGGCAATCTCACAGCATACGGTAGAGACTCGATCCGTCAGCTATATCCTTCCGCGCGGTGATGATCCCGTTCCGTTGCTAGGCAGTTTTTCACGGCGGTGCGTCGATCTGCGTTGTCAGTGCGTCGGTGCAGTACTGGATGCATGCAGCGAGCTAGCTGGCTAGGCTGTGCGCAGCGTAGACGATCGATGATCGACTGGTACAATGTCTAAATTACGCTAGGCTGGCGTAGCTAGCGTGCGTGTGGAACAGGCTTGGCGTATAATGTCAAAAATGTGTGCGACGAAATCGTCGTAGAAATGCTCTGCATAGCGTTCATATATCGAATGATATGCACAAAATTCTCTCTGATGAGCAGCGATTTGAGAGAAGATAATCAATTAATTCCCACACGATGTTACTTACAGATAACGAGTCATTCAGCCAGTTGATGTACGAGTGTCTGCAGTAGATATGAATGTGTTGTGTGTCCCATTGAATCGGTCCAACTTTGTTTCAGCACAAATCACTCATGTTGATTTTCCTTAACAAAACGTCAGTCCTGTGCTGATTTGGCAGTGAATCTGTATCGCCACTGCGCTGCCACCATGTTGTATTAGTGGACTGGTATGAATAAAGAGATAACAGGCGGTTGTGTAAAGATATAACAACAACTTTAATCCAGTAATACAAACAAACGTCCGTGTCCAAACGGCGTCATCTTGCTGCTCATACCGCAGCACTCCTTGCATAGCGTATATGTATAATGTACTTAAATATGAATAATATAGTGCGCGTATATAATACAACAGACCTTTGACCTCATAAACCCCAAAATCTAATCAGATCATTGTCACCCCAATATGTACACTCATACTAAGTTTTTAATTGATCTGTCTACCGGTTCTTGAGATATCGCGAGAACGAGGCATTTTTGCATATATATTGAGTCCTGTGACCTTGACCTTTGACCTCACGACCCCTAAAATCTAATCAGATCATTGTCACCCCAATATGTACACTTATACCAAGTTTGAAATTGATCCGTCACCCGGTTCTTGAGATATCGCGAGAACGAAAACGGGACGTACGTACGGACGGACGGACGGACAACCCGAAAACATAATGCCTCCGGCCACTTCGTTGGCGGAGGCATAAAAATACTACCTAACAACAGCATCAGGCTTTGACACAAATTAACTAAACGTTTACAGCTTTTTTTCATGCAGTATTTAAAGCGAGTTATTAACAAACTAAGGACATCGCAATCATAGAATATTATCTCCCTATTACCTCAACATTTTCAGAAGAAATAGAAATGTTGTAAAAGATATATATTTGTTCTACCTGATGACAGCATCACGTAGTTGACAAAGACATGCCTCACTCTCCTGTAGCTTCCTGTCTAGCATTCCAGCAACCTCTTGAACCGAGACTAACTCCTGTTCAGCATGCTGTTTATGTTATCAAGTCAAGAAGAAAACACAGAAAATGGACAGGGTTGAGTTCAAATTACACTGTTAACATTTTATATTGACCAATATTAACGAATAGCTATATACTGAAAGTAAATCATACAGATATGCAAGCTTATTAAAAAAATCAGAAATTAAAGTTTACTAGCTTTAACAAGGAACTTGAACAAACAGAAACACTGACATCACAAGAGTCATGTCACAAACAAAGACACTGCTTTACTCTGGCTATAGTTTTGCCTACGGTATACAAACTATGAAGTCTATTCCAGGCTTTTACTGAGTTAAACAAGTTTTATCATTGGTTTTCTACTGCGAAGATCAAATACTTGTGCTCACCAAGACATTGCTCATCTCCATCTGGAGTTGGGCCTCCTTGTCATTGAGGGAATGTTCCAGGAGACAGATACCGCTGGAGACTCCTTTTTCCTGGAGCTGGAGGTACCAGAGTTAAACAGCTCCAAATCATACAACAAGAGGGGAGAACCCTATATCTCGCTAAAAGAGCAACATTACTGAATAATCATGCTTACCAAGATATTGCTTTTCTCCAGCCTGAGTTGTGCCTCCTTGTCATTGAGGGAGTGTTCCAGGAGACGGATCTTGTTGGATGCTCCCTCCCCCTGGACCTGGAGGGCCTTGAGCTGAAAAGTAAAATAATCACATTCTATTTTCAGGGCTGCTTTTCGTGCTATAGTGATTCAAACAAGCAAAATATCTAAAAAAGAATGCCAAATTTAGTGGTACTTTCCCCATGCCCAACCATCAGAATTAATAAAGAGACTGGAAAATAGAAGAAATGTGAAAATAATAATAAATAATAATAGATGTCTCTTTTATAGCACATTTTAAAAGCGATTTCAATTATATCTTTGTTTTATATCTACCTGTTCTCTATAGTCAGCCTCATCTTTCTTGGCAACAATTTCAAGCGACTTTCTCTGGACCAGGAGAGCAAACACCTTCTCCCTCCATCTGAATGAGAAGGAAATATAACGAGAGAAAATAAATCCAATGCCAGTGGAAAGCTTGTGTGTCATGGGAATAGCAATACAAATTAATAAGCGGGTCAAGATGAGGAAGTCTTCTTTCTTGGCAACTATTTCCAGTGACTAACTCTATTAAACTACCTGAGCAAAAACCCTCGGTCTCCAGCTGGGCCCCATTTCATAAAACTGTTTCAATCATTGTAAATGTCCAATTATTGTAACTAGTATGTCAACAGCCAATCAGCATGAAGCATTGGAGCAATTGCTATAGAGTGGTGAAGTGTGATGTCATAAATGATGTCATAAACATTTTTTTTTTAATTTTCAAATTTGGACTTCATTTTCAGAAAGACCATATCAAATAATGTCCAAATACCGAAAATCATAGGAATAGGTTTCATATTGGCTGAGATATGCCCATCCGAATGATTTTGTGGTCAATGGGCAATCAGTGTTATAGTGCACTGGTTCATAAATTTATGAACCAGTGCACTATAACACTGATTGCCCATTGAAGTAAAATTCGTTCGGATGGGCATATCTCAGCCAATACGTAACCTATACCTTTTATTTTCAGTATTTGGACATTATTTGTTATGGTCTTTCTGAAAATGAAGTCCAAATTTGAAAATTCTAAAAAAGTGTTTTTATGACGTCATGGCTTCTGTACTCTATGGTAGTTACAATAATTTGAAACTTACAACAATTGCATAAGTTTTATGGAACAGAGCACTGATGTCAATGGGGAAGAAATAAAGATGGGGAAGAGAGGGAAACTAAAATCGAAGTCATGTCATTTTAATTGTTGCACTGTGATCAGTGATGGAGCTCACCGTTTCTTATCATGAATTTGTTCATATTGAAAACAAATAAATAAATAAATACACAAATCACAAATGAATAAATAACAAACCATTAATGCATTTTAAGAGTATAATCCATGTAAATAAATATCACGGTAGTTTCTGGTCAGATTATTTCACTTTCCATTTTCAAATCATAAGTACACAAATATCTAAAAGATATCTATGAATTCTGAAGCATAATAATAATTTGAATAACGGTTTCACACTTACTTCGTGAGAAGAATTTCACTTTTGTCTCTCCTCTTTTCCTCTCCCTTGGTATTTTCAGCCTGGAAGCATATCAAATATACAAAATGTAACACAAAAACACCAAAAAGACAAAAATAATGGTTGTCGATAGAGATAATAATAACACTGACTTCACCGTAGCTGGAAATAAGATTGAAGTAGTAAATCGGTTTGAGTACTTGGGTTCAATTATCACTAACAAAGGAGAGAGCACCACAGAGATAAGAAAAAGGCTGGCAATGGCGAGATCAACAGTACAGAGTATGTCTCACATCTGGAAGAGTCGAGGCCTATCTCTCAGTCTGAAGGTTCGTCTGCTTCAAGCAACTTCTTTCTCTATTGCGACTTACGGAAGTGAGTCCTGGGCCATGACAAAGAATGACAGAAAGAGAGTTGATGCCTTTGAAATGTGGTGCTACAGGAGGCTGTTGCAGGTGTCATGGAAAGATAAAAAGACAAATGTGTGGGTCCTGGAAAAGATAGGAACAGACTTGACCATCAGAAGGGGAATCATGGAAAGAAAACTAAACTATTTTGGGCACATTGTTAGGAGATCTGAAGGTGTAGAGAAGCAAATAATGCAAGGAGCAGTCGAAGGAAAAAGGGGTAGAGGTCGTCCACCAACATCTTGGACTGATGATATTAAGAAAGTGTCTGAACAAGGAATGAAAGGTGCAACACAAATGGCAGGTGAAAGAGTTGCATGGCGTGCTCTCGTGAAGACCACAGCAGCGCTTTACAGCGCCACCTGAAGTTGATGATGATGATGAACACAAACAAACCCTTGATTACATTCATCTGATTGTTAAATTGGCTAATCAAAAATGATATCTTTACACAGTACATTTTTACAATTGTGTAAAAATAAAATTTTGTTATTAAGAAAGTATTTCAAAATAAATCAAATATAATGTTGTTTTTTCCTTCTATTCTACCCAGGATAGTCTCTTTAATTGTGATTTTGCAATCTCTCTGAGTGCCCAAGTCTAATATTAACATGGTGAATAGATACCACAATCAAACAAACACATTATGTGCATTCTCTCTGTTCCCTTGTAATCATTGTAGCATGTGCTATATTAAATAGAAGTGCACTTTTGCTATTTAATACAAACATTGATCAATGGATTTGCAAATGCAAGGGGAAAAATGAGTCACAATCTTGTTGAGAGATAATACAAAATAATAATATATAGCACTATTTACGTGAGTATCATAGTGCTTAACATTTTAATTATTACCCCGGTCAACAGATACACACTGCAATCATTCCTGCACATAAAGGGCACATTTCCCACTCCCTAGGGAGTATTCCAGCCAGTCACCTGTTAGGTGCACACAGTGCTAAGGAAACACGTTCCCATCCTTCCGGGTCCCCATGAGATACAAGAAATACAATCTTTAATAATTCCATTTTCTACACTGGTCTACCTTGGCTAATTCTGTCTCTTGGATGGTCATGATCTCATTCAGTGAGGATAGTCTCAGATTCAGCATGTCCATCCTGGCTTGATTATTGGCCTTCTCATCTTCAAGCATCTGGTAAAAAATAAATGTCAAAAATATAGATCTTGGGTAATAAATATAATAAGTGCACGAGAGAGAGAGAGAGTTGACAATGAAATCACCTGCAAATACTTTTTATTTGATCTTCATAAACATCATATCAATATTCTTGTTATTGATAAAAAGTGATATTTATAAAGAAATTTGTCATTCTTCAAAAGTTTTGATGTAGATGGACAACACGAAGAGGAAGTTACAGTACAACACATTGAATATACTTTCTTTGTTCATCCACAGAAGTACCTAGTCATGGCTCAATGTTTTGATCAGTATGTCGTCATGAGATAAGGAAAACTCATACAATAAATACAACAAAGATTGAAAAGTTAAGTAATAAGTTTACTTTAGACCACCGATCTTCCAAACAGAAATATCCACTATCAGGAGGAATAACGAAAGGTCTGCATTTTGGACAGGGAGGCTTAATACTTTGACAGAAGGATGAGGAAGCGGTCTATATCCGGGCCTTTAAACCAACACTGAATAGAGATAGGGGGCAAAACCAACTATAGAATGTCTACAACCCGATAATTGAAAGTATGGTCAGAAAGGTCAAGTCACATCAAAATGCTGATGAAGGTTGTGATCAAAAGTTTAAAATATTTCTTCCTAAAAAAACATGTAACGTTACTTGAGCAAGTTGCTTGAAAATGATTACTCCATGATTACCTTTATTTTCTTGTCATAATTCTGTTTTTCCACGTTCCACTGTGCTGCAGTCTTGTTGCTAGGCAGTGCATCACCGATGTAAGCCTTGAGCTGCGAAACCTGGCTGGCCAACTTGGAACACTCTGTCTCTTTCAACCTGAAACATACAAAACAAAACAAACATTACACAAAACTAACAAATTGGAGGTCCACTCATGCCTATTTTCCCACAAGCATAAATATGTTTTACTTGGGAAATCTTCACAGTTTAATTTGTCTAGTTCTATCATTGTGATTCTTATCATAATGAAGTTATCACTTATGGCCCCGGTCAGATATCAACGGATATCGGAAACGTATGCCCAACGAATAGACAATTTGCGAAATTAAATTATCCGGTGATGAAAGTCGTCTCCATTGCTTCATGTACAAAACATAGAACAACGTACATCACCGGACAAGGAACGGGCAAGAAACGTATAGAACGGATGAAAAATTTAGCTCTCCGTTTGACATCTGTTTGCGCAATCCGTTGATATGTGACCGGGCTATAACTGGTAAAATCATCACCATACCGTAAAAACGATGAAACATGCCACTAAGAAGATAATAAGTGCCATACATTATGCTGTTCTTACAGACTTATTCATTATAGGGAATCAAAGAATTAACAAACAAACTAAGCTGATTTCGGACATCACAAAAGCACAATTCCTCTTTCCGCTTCATCGCCGAGGCATGATTAAATTAAAAATCAATGATTACCTGATGTCATTTTCTAGCTGTTCGGAAACTTCTTTCTTAGAGTTATTCTCGGTGACATGACGACTGGAAATGTCAGCTAGTCTCTCATCAGACTCTTTTTGTATTTTCTGGAGGTCTCGTTCCATCACTCTAATCTTCTCATTCAGAGTGGATACCTCTCTTTGGTGTGCTCCAATCAAGGACACCCTCTGCAGAGAAAAGGAAACAGTTTTACAAATATTTTGTTTGTTTTTGTTTTTGAAGAGAAGTGAAGATAAACACAAGAGAGCAACTACTCCCACTAAATCTTGTAAATAATTATTTCTTTGTCTCTCATATTTCATAACTGGATTATTCTCGCAAAAGAATAATTGTCATAACATGAGGGGAAGGATACATAATATGTACAATTCTACTAAGTACTTCTACTACTGCTAATAACACCATAGTGACAAAGACATCTACTTGTGTTTCTTAACCCTAATCCCATTGGGGGGGGGGGCCTTTTTGGCCCCCCCCCACTGTCGTTTTTTTCGACGTGCATCTAGACCGATTGGAATTTCACGTTCAAACTTCATGACTTTTTTCTCTCAAGTCTCCCGCATGTTTTGATATATAATTCACCCCGGTCGGACTTGTAGAACTGATTTTAGAGGTGGATAATTGCTCAGCCGTCACAAAAAAATGCAATTTTTGTACAGGTTTCTATGTAATTCATATATCCGATGCCATGTAAACTCCAAATCTGTTATAATTGTTACATTGAATCATAATTTTGATTATTGCTTTGTTATTAGTTTAATTCATACACTTCAGATATAAGTTCTACTTAAAAAAAAAAAAAAAAAAAAAAAAAACAATAAAATACATAAGAATAAAAACAATGAAATACAAAAGAAATAAGGAAATATCCTTATTTCTCGAGCTTTTCTAAAAACATGAAGATTTGAAACTTCATATTTATCATTGAGATACTCAAAAGAAATTTTTTACAGAAAACCTGAAGAAATCCTGTAATTTCTCTTGATTTTAGATGAAAATTCAAATTTTCCCCAAATTCGTCAAAAATTTGCATATTCAAAATTTTAATTTTTTTTTTTTTTTTTTTAAATTCTTATTCTACTCGACTTGTTTTACGTATGTGCCAATTTTCAAGTCAATCGGTCCATTCGTTGCCGAGATTTGAGGGGGGGGGGGCCAAAAAGGCCCCCCCCCCCCCCGTGATCAAAATAACCCAATGGGATTAGGGTTAAGAACCATAAATCAAGATAATTTTATTACTCTTGAAAATTAAGAAAATATGCAAATCATACTGTAAAATCAGGGGGACAAAATCTTGTAAAGTGATTTTTTAATCTTACAATAAAAAATATACATTTTACCAGTCTGGAATATTGTGACAAACCTCTTGCCTATGATCACTTTCAGCCTTCCTCAGCTCCCCTGCTAGTCTTGACATCTCTTCCTCCAGACCCCCTTTTGACTCGCGCCCCTTCATCCTGACTCTAGACATCTCGGAAGCATGCTGCGCCTCCTGCGTCGACAACTCCGTCTTGAGGCGTGCGATGTCGGCAGCCTGGCGACTGACGATCATCTCCGTCTGACGGAGCTGTTCTACTAGGTGGTGATGGGGGTCAGGAACAGGGTGGGGTGGGACCAGTGATGGGTGGGGGTAGGGATGGGGCTGGTGGTGGTGGGGTAAGGGGAATGGGGTGGTTGCGGGCTGGTGTGTAATAGGAATGGATGCAATAAACAAATACACTCAAAATAATGTTTGAAATATTGGTGGTAGGATCAATGACAGTGAATTTAATACAACTTGTAATTATAAATGTAATGCCACATTTAATTACTATTACTTGGACATTTTGTTAAGTACATCTATGAATGAATGGAATTGCTAACTTTAATTTCAACTGCAATACAGTGTACCCTTGTTAAAAAGAGCTCAAATATATCAAAGCCCTCTCTCTATAGCAAGTTTGTTTTACTGGAACATGCTCTTTATATTCTTGTTTTATGTTCACTCTGATATAAAAAGGTAATTTTCATGGTCCCAAGCTTCTGCTGAACAATTAATACAAAATTTCAATAAATATACAGAAGTTCAGTTACCCATCCTAGTCGCTCAGGTACAGGTGGCGGTATTGGTTGTTGTTGTGGTTGTTGTTGTTGTTGTGGGATAGAAACAGCAGTGTCCTGTACATTCTGACATGGGCTGGATTCCTTGGACGTTGCAGATTGTGAGCCAACTTGCCTTTCTGCTGTCTGCACCTGTACATTTAAAAATGATAACATAAGAACAGCCACAAAAAATGAAAGAAAATAATTGAAACTAGCTACATAAGAACCAAATGCTATCTTTAAAGTGATACCTGTAAAGTGTCAGATATTGCACAAAATGACATTTGAGACTTCAATCCTATATCAATATCATTGTAAAATACAATTGAAAGATTTGTGAAAGTTTGAAAGAAAACGAACACTGTTTACCTAGTGAAAAAAACGAATATTGAGTTCATATTTTATCACCGAATACTGATGGTCTGCCATACATTTGTCGCAGTAATGAATGATCCGTTTGAGATATTCGCACCCGTGTATGTTTACACACGTAGTACAGAATTCATGGAATTCGCACTCGCTCGGCTCAAAGTTCAATCTCCGGAATGTTCCCACGCATGCTGCAATGCGGACGCGTTTAGCTGCAACAATTGTACTTTTTTTCAATTGCGTTGATTAACGCTTTAGAAATAATGATTTTCAATGATAATTATCTTCATACTAAAGGGACATTTGAAAAAATCAAACCCTATTTTATTCTTCTCTTACCATAAGCTAAACAACACGGTAGAAGAGAAACAAGGAAGCTCCAAGTAATTTTCGTGGATTTGGACACTTTACAGGTATGACTTTAAGTTGATAAGCTATATTTATAAAGGGGTGCTTCTCCTTTGTGGTTACTTTCTCTTAGAAGGAACTGTGTAATAATGCTTTACCATTTCAAAGAAAACAGTACATTTTGGTAAAAATCAATGTCTGATTCAGGAATAGTGCAGTGAATTTACTGTATTTAAAGTGTTTAGTCGTCAACAATAATACAACACATAATAATGCTGCTATCTTTCTGAAGCTATGACTGTTTTAGATAATTATCAAATACACATTTCTGGCATTTCATCAATCTCTTTAATGCAATGCCCTAATTTTGCACTTATTATATACTCACATTCCCTTTGGGTGCTGGACTAGCTTCAGCCTTCCTGTTGTCAATTAAAGAAAAAGAATGACAAAACATCAATGTGATTTATTTCATAAAGGCATCAAAATTATTTACATAACATTAATTTATCAACTTTTTGTTTTATAACGGCTGAAAGAACTCTCATCCACAAGACCTGAGCCTTGGGTTAGGGTTAGGGTTATGGTTCAAACGCCATTATTTAACAAGGCAAGCTTTAGTAAATTTGATTTCAATTGAAGATCTTGTTGTATTCATATTTTGTAACTTTCTATATTATTGTACAGCTTTATTTGAATTTAAATAAATAAAGGAATCAACGTTTGTATAAATAGCTGAGAGAGCTCTCATCTACAAGGCCCAAGCTTTCTAGGTATAAACCTTTATCTCTTGATTCATTTCTAACATCATCATTTAAAAAGGCAAGCTTTAGAAAATTTGATTTTGATGATCTTGTTGTACTTTGTAACTTTGTATATTTGTGTATATGGGCAATTCCGTATGAGAGAAGGCAAAAACACCACATCTCAAAGTTGAGCAATCTTCCCTAAACCAAACTGTTATCAATAGAGGAAAACTTGAATTTTAGGAAACTGAAAACTGTTTGTGTATAGCTCTATTGGTTTTGCAAATATTTCTGCTTGAATTGAACAGAAATTTATGACCTTTTATTCATAAATCGGCTTCATTTTATGAAAATTAAGTGAATCTTTTAATTCAATGACTGTTCCTGCTCATTTTCTCATATTTTCCATACAATGTTGCAACAATCACAAATTGTAAAGCATGGGCAGTAACTTCATTGCATATTTTTTTGAGAATTTTTAAAAATCTATGCATATTTGATCGTAATTCCGTTACGATAAAACGTTATAAGTTTTTCTCAATATCTTATTACTTGTTCTTTAGTCATGTCATTGTGAATTCTCTTCCTTCACCATAGTCCTAAGAACTTCCAACATAATTTTCTGAAATAATGTCACTACTTTTTTTTAAAATGGCGTAACATTATTAGTAATTCCGTTACGTAACGGAATTACATGCACATGGTTTGTAATGTATTGAATGATATTGCTGAAAATAAAGATTGTTCTAGTTCTGAATGTAGAAATACCCTTTAAATAGCATGAACTGTAGCCATGTAGACAATAAGTCATTATACATGTACAGTACAATGTTACTTTAAATGCGACTCATTACCTCACATGCTTCATATTGCATCAATGGTGATTTAACTAAATTGATACACGATATACATATAATTTCTCTAATCTCTCCATGAACATAATAGAGATGATGTTATATCATTAAATTAGTTTCCAGCAAGACCTACTTGACTGAAATTATGAAGATGCAGCAGATTCATGTTTGTACTTTAGAAAGGGAAAAACGAAAACAATACAAATTTGTTTAAAATAAAATATCCAGTAATTAGTATGACACTGGTGCTACATTTATTTTCTCACATTAATTTACATTCATGTATTTTAAGATATAAATCATACCTTCAACTTTCAAGGAGATTTAATATTAATTATTTTGTATGAAGATTTGAATATCATTGATCAGTTAAGGGCTCATAACTCACCATTAATTATGTAAATTTGTATTAAACTGAAGCATATCTAAAATCAAACATAAATAAAGAATAGGCTTCAAGATATTCAAAACTATATACATAATACAGGCTAAGATATGTTTTTATTCATTATCATAAAGTCAGAATACATTGAGTGTTCAGTGTGCTTCTGTATGCAGATCAAAGAAGAATGATGTACAAAGTATTTGCATTTTCAAATGGGAATTCCTAAAGGTGTCTTTCATTTTTTGCAATTCCATATTTATATTTTATATGCCAACTTTTTGTAAAAGGATCATACATATTTATATCCGATATATGTATTTCATGGAATGAATGAAAACGCATTCCAAATTGATTTGAGAGTAAATTAAGAAAGGATGAATTTTTAAAAGAATAATTTCAGAATATAACAAGAGTTTCAAATCTTGATTTTCTTGTAATTCTGTTACGCCTGACTCTACAGTGTTATAGATTTGTAACAATCTTTGGTTCTGTTGTACCTCTAGTACCCCTGCCAGTTATTACAGTTTTAAAAACTGTGGAAGTGAAAGGAATTTTAAATATGATTAAGAAAACAGAGCTAAAAATCACTTTATGTGTCATTCTGTAACAGTGGAATTGCCCATTCACACAGATTTCCAATATTCAGGAAGTTTACGAGGCTTTATAGCATGGAAAGTTGAATGATTTGACCTGTTTGTGATTTTAAATTATTTAAATGTTTCTTGAAATTGATGATGTGCAGTTCTTTAGCATGTTACATAGTGTAGGTACATGTTTTTTTCACAATTTAACCATTTTTCTTGAAGTAAAGGAAAAATTCTAAAATGTTGCTATTTTTTTCTTCAAATATGGTTATTATTGTCAAATTATTGATTTTTGAAAAGTATTGAGGCTAAAATGTGAATTCTTTGTTGTTCATGTACCGATTAGTGGAAAAGTTGATTTCACTGCTCAAGTTGTGTAATTCCGTTACACACTTTAGTGGACATAGTTCCTAGGATTTTTCTTTCATTTAATTGATGCAATCCTTTTTAATTTCTTGCCTACTAATATGAAGCTGAAAATAAACCAAAATAATGCTGGATTTTAGCAATATTTTTTTCAAATTTCATTCTTATTTGTATTTTTGCCATATTTTCATTTATTTTACACATAACAAGTTCAAATATTGCTTTACAGATATGTCAAATTATGGTTTATATTCAAGTGCTAGATAGCCTTGATGTTTGCATTAGCATGTAAGAAATGTTGAGTGCAAAATAATTGAGTTTACCTTGTAACTTTCAGAGATGTAATTCTGTTACAAATTTGTGTAATTCCGTTACAGTGGTCTTTTTTCAAAAAAGTGAATTTGTGAACTTATCATTGTGTTGTTTATGCACCTACTTGTTCCAAAATGAAGTTGACATTATCAAGATAGAAAAAATACATAAAATCAGTTTCAAAGTGTCGTATATTTCAGAGAAACTCAACGCAAACTTGTAGCTAAAAAAAAACTCCATTCTCTGGTAATTCCGTTACGGACACACATATTGGTCTAGTGTGCAACAACACATAGAAGATATAAAATAATTTCCCTATCATGTTGTAGCCTGGCTGCCCGTGCAACTTATATAAATATAAAAATTTACTTAAGTCATGAGAATATTGCGCAGGGAATAAAATAATGAGCAAAAACAGTCTCTGAATGTAATTCCGTTATGGTGGAATTGCCCATATGTACCACTTAATTAGAACTGAAATAAAAACAAAAGGAAACAAAACTAAATCAAATTATCCCGGGGGGGGGGGGGGGGGGGGGGGGGTCTGTCCTCATAGAAAGGGGGGTATCATGCGTGACCAAGGACTTGCCAAAAGCACCCTAAACGAGCATTTGTGTGGTGCAAAAAATACACCCTAAGTAAGTATGATTATCGGTAATTTGATACCCTAAGCAAGTAATCAATTTTTTGTAAGCCCCATAGCAAGTATTTTTGATACCCTAAGCAAGTAATCAATTTTTTGTAACCCCCTAAGCAAGTTATAACTATTTTTGATACCCTAAGCAAGTATGGTAATCAATTTTTTGTAAACCCCTAAGCAAGTCATAACTATATTTGATACCCTAAGCAAGTAATCTTTTTTTTGTAAACTCCTATTAAAAGCAAGTGATAACTATGTTTGATACCCTAAGCAAGTAAGCTGAGTTTTTGAGACCTTAAACTAGTAATTCATCTTTTTGAGACCCTAAACGAGTAATTTATCAGCCTAAAAAAGATACCCTTTTTCCTGATTTTGGGTGATTTTGAGACCCTATTCGAGATACTCGAGTATCTCGCCTGATCGTAAAAAACCACCCTAATTACTTGTTTTCTTGGTCACGCATGATACCCCCCTTTCAATGAGGACAGACCCCCCCGGGAAATTATCCCATTAAACAAGGGTTATTAAACCACCCCTGCAAGACCAAAGGGTAAACTGCATTAATAAGGGGTTTGAATTAATTTTAAAATATTACATCACCCCTGTTGTTATCAAAATTCAATTTGGATTTACTTCAATGATTCATTTTCTTTCTTCAACTTCTCTATCTCCTCCCTCGCAACTTCCAAGTCATGAACATCATCTGAATTAGTTGGTGATATCTGGACCTTGGCAGACACTGTCAGAGCAGAGGGCGGAATCAGCTTGTATGTAGGTGCTCCTGAATGAAAACAAAGTGATTTTTATAAAGAGAACACACATTTGGTAAATGAAGCATTTCAAATGATGTATGGGCCTTCTCTTACTTTAGGTCACTGGGGACCTCAAATTCCCACCCTCCAAAATACCGACGATTTTCAATAGTCACAATACCTTCTCATGGTCCGTTAACTTTCAATAGATTCCCTTTGTTATCCTATCCGAAACTGTGCGAAATCGCTGAGTGCGTGCACTAGCGCTGTGCAGCTCAGACGCTACCAATATTCGAGTGATTTCAATCCACCAGGCTTGCACATTTGGATGGGGCTATTATCCCCAAGACATCACGATCCATCACAAAAGCTTGACAAAAGATCAGATGATCATACAAATCCATCGCTATAAGACAGTAGGCTATTAATGATAACTCTATTAGAGCAAAAAATAATGAATCCGTCTCCCTATTACTAATCCACTTTCGATCCACCCCATATGAGAATTTTGTACAGGTGTGTAGTTAATTTCCCATAGGGGGTGACTTCAAAGTGGATTATATACTGGAGCGACGATGAAATGTTCGCAACAAGATTGATGCGCGCACGTGTATTACATTGGACACGCACATAATCTTGTTGCAAACATTTCATCGTCGCTCTAGTATATAATCCACTTTGAAGTCACCCCCTATGGGAAATTAACTACACACCTGTACAAAATTCTCATAGGGGGTGGATCGAAAGTGGATTAGTAATAGGGAGACGGATTCATTATGTTTTGCTTTAATAGCGTTATCATCAATAGCCTACTGTCTAAAAGTGGCAGAGTGGTCTTGAAGAGAAGGGAAAACCGGGGTAATGGATAAAAAAAGGTTAATTAGAACTAGAGTAGAAGGCAAGAAGCCCTTTTTTGTTGATTAGGGGTGGACTAAGTAAAGTAAGACAGGTAAGCAATTGATTAAATCTTCCTAAAATCCTCTGACGAAATAAACTAAAATCATAATGAGACTGAGTTTATTTTGTCCGAATAAATCTAAAAACCATGCAGACGAAATAAACTGCATGAATAATTGAATTCATTATGATCGGAGAGTGGCACGAATTATTATGCGTGTCGTCGGCCAGCCGTGAGAGTGAGACGGTCTAAAAAAATCAGACTACGTCAGACTGTGAAAACGGGACAAGATCCAGGGAAAATCGGATGCCAGGGGTTTAGGTCCCCGGTGGACTAAAGTAAGAGAATGCCGATGTATGTTGTTCCACAGGCACTGTCATGATTGCTAGTGTTTTTTTGCATAAAAATATTAGTAAACAATAAACATGATACATTAATTATGCAATAATACTGGATGTGTGTCAATACTCATTTTTTTGCAGGTGTGATGTTAGCATTGATTACCATCCAAATTTCTGACTCTTGTTTTATCTTTTTTACCACCCACTGGCATGGCTGTGCTGTGCAACATTATATTTCAACCAAAAATTGTACAATTAATTAAAGGGTGACTAAATTACAAACACATGTTGACTTTTGTTGATCTGTAATAATGAATACATCACATATCTTTTGACTATTTGATGTACATTTTTGTCATATTTTTAATATTATTTTTTTCTATTACTTTTATTCTACCTGCTAAGCTTCACCCCTAAAAAAACCCTCCAGAAGCAATTGACTTTTGAGTTTTGTGATGAAATATGAACTCAATATTCGTTTTTTTCACCATGTAAACAGTAGTCGTTTTCTTTTAAACTTTCACAAATCTTTCAATTGTATTTTACATGTCAATGATATTGATATAGGATTGAAGTCTCAAATGTCATTTTGTGCAATATCTGACTGTCTGACACTTTACATGGATCACGTCAAGACCACATCTACACTGTAAGATGGTTCTGTATATACATACAGTAACCATTTACCTTACACTAGTGCTAATCGCGGTCGAAGTAACTTTTACGTTTTTTCTCTCTCACATACCTTCTCTTTCTCACTTCTTTTGCACTCCATCAATACATGAATGTATTGTGCCACTTTTTTATTATTTGTTATTATATAAATGCGAATACAATACGTTCTGCTATACTCACCAAATCTGCATTTTCAGCGGTAAAATGTTGTGGGTCCGGCTTCCTTCGGGAATTGGCAGGAAATGGCCGCGTACACACGCCACCTATGGCTGGCTATGGCATAACATATCGCGCGGTACGGTAGCTCTATATCGATATCATGTAAACATGAAAGTTCGTTTACTAGTCTTTTACAAAGCGTACTTGAATGTATGTTGGTAGCAGAGCGTGATGACAGGCTTCACATAATTACGGCGTTAATAGTCAACGTCTTGATGGAAGATCAACATCCGATCTCGAATGGTCAACACTCGAAGAGACCAGCGTCACGTAACTAACATCGCCAGGCAATGCATTGTCTCGCATGTACGTAATTGTGGCGTAGAGAGCGCACTCTGACTCGGACCAGAAAAATACTGAGTCGCCATTATAACACAGGAAGCATGCTAGAAAGAGGCTTGATACGTTGATGTATCTTCGAAAATGGGCTAATTTCTACCTTTTTGCCAATATTTTCCCAAATTAAAGTGCCATCAGGAGTAAAATGGTGAGTTAATGCATTCAACATGTTTCTTAGAGTATGAATGTGAAGCATAATTTTCATGCTTTGGTTGTGTTAAGTTAACATAATTTTCGGAAGATGTAGTGCATGGTTCCCTTACGTTCATACCACGTAAGTGAATGGCAATGAGTGTATGTGGGTCAGAATTTTGAAAAGTGCACTTTTCGGCCCAAACAGGGTAAAATTCAATTTATTTTTTTTATTTAAAGACATCTATCTAATGTGAAAGCATGCAATCCTAGCTTTCAGGCGTACCCCATTATACTGGGAAACTCCATGTGGTTCCGTTTTTATTCACTGTTGAAGTAACCCATCTCCAAAAGGCGAACGTCCGTGAGGGATTATGTAGATATAGATTTAGTACCCATATATCTCATTTATGTTCTGTCATATACAGCTTATATTCGGACAATTTACTTCTAAGACTTGCTTCTCTCTGTATGCCAAACGTGGATTGTGTTTTATTTGTCAAATAGAAAATACAAACGTCCAAACTTTGACTGAATTGATATATTTCTTTTTAAATAATGTATTATTCGGAACCTTTGCTTTTCTTTAGCCGCATTTTTTAGGAACGCACCTATATACGCTCGTATTCCCGTATCACATATTTTAATGTGCATGTTAATAGGATCAATTGCTGTCTAGATCATATATTACATAATTACATGACCAAAGAGAGTATAGTTTTCATCACGGACGTTCCCACATCGCTCACGGACGTTCGCCAGAAACAAGAATGTTGGCAGAATGATCTGATCTCATCAAAAAGAGTTTCTATTCTTCGTAAATGGCTTTAAAACAGGGTCATTATAGAAACAAACTTGAACATTGCAATAAACCATTAAAAATGGTTTGGTTTTTACATGGACCTGGTCGTTATAACGAGTCCTATTATTGATTTAATGCTTATATAACAATATGATGATAATACTTTATCTATTCCTATTATATTTAAGCTAGAGACCATGTATACATCCTAGTCAGATATAAAAAGTAGCATTTTCCAAGTCGCCTGGTCCCTCTTTCTTACTATATTGTTTTTAATTACAATTTCACGGACGTTCGCATTAATTTCACGGACGTTCTCTGCCTGAACAGTCTTACAGAAATTGATGACAACATTTATTTGAATCTCCTCCAGACCAATATAAAACATATAAATTTATCAGTTGATATGATTTTAGCTATCTGAATTAATTATAATGACATGTCTGCTACTTAACTATCACTCTTAGTGGACCTGTGGAAATCGTAACCCCTAATTTTACACCGGCTTTCCCCGGTTGGGCACTCTATAACAGAAATGCCACTATACTTCTGTAAATAAATGATTTTACAACATTTCTGCAAACATAAATAACATGTATAATCAAAATAAAGGCCATTTTCCAGTTACCAGAATACGGTTTCTCACATGAGTCTTAATGTCATGGACGTTCGTATTAATTTCACGGACGTTCTCGAATTGCCTATAGTTGTCCCCAAGTGTCCCATCTCGAGTCAATTAATTACAGAAATGTAAGTGCAAACATAACGTAAGTGCAAACATATATGCCTATCACACGTTTCAAACCTTGCCATAAGATGTATTTTGACTTTGGGAGACCCATAATATATAAACTGTTATTTTGGTTTGTGTATGTTGTACATATATTTCGATTCAATTCGTATATGGTTTATTAATTGAAAATACATATATTTATGTATTCCAGCTATATGGCTGAATTGCTAATATGCATTTTCACAAAACATAAAACAAACTGAGGGTAACAAAAGCCATGAGCAAAGTAAATAATATACTCATATAACTTATTTCTTAAATAAATACATATAGATTGCATTTTAGATCATACATGTATATGTTTTGTATAAAGAAATATTAGACATAGAAACCATTACGCTAAATATATACGCTAAACATATTATATGTGTTTATTATCGCATTTTATTATTATATTTAGAAAGAATATTTTAATTTAATGTAAAACCAATCGCATAATTATTATAATAAAAACAATCATTTTAAAGCCTAACTGTTTAAATCTAATTTGCAGAGATTATAAATTGTTTTATAACATTAATATGGGTCAATCCACGTCAAATCAACCGGTGGGTGTCACCCGACCCCCTTCGATTTCGCTAAAATTCGCACCAATTGTTCCCCCAAGTGTCTGACGGAAAACCCCGAAATTTTTTGCCCCGAAGTCATTCGGTTGCTAAGTTACGGCCGCGCCTAGCAACCAATGCGCGGTCAAACCATTTCTTCTTTAAAATTTTGGCCATTTTTGATTATCTGCTGTAGCTAAAATTGAAAAGCCAGAGCTCTCATTGTCTGGAAATTGGAAGAACTTTGTCATCTCTACAAGATGTATTCATTATGTCGTGGGTCGAGTTTTCGTTTTCACGTACGAGGTCACCGAAAATAGCTTTAAGCGAAAAATTAAAGTTTTTTTAAGCATGTTTGGATGCCCATAGCTTAAAAATTAATAGATATTTTGCTCTAATCTTTTAGAGTATTAAAGACCTTCACTTCCTTTACAGATAAAAAAAAAAAATTAGCGTGATTGTTCAAGTCGTTTTTGAGTAAAGCGCCCTCAAAGTTTGGATTTTTCAAAAATGCACCAAGTTCAAGGTCAAAGGTCACCCTTAGTCCAATCCGGGATCTTCACCAATTTTTGTGTACTGACAGATATTTACCTATATTTTCAGGGGTTAGCAAAGAAATTTTGCTTCCGGAACGTTTAATGGCTTAATTACGCTAACGAAAATGGTCGTAAACAACCCGAAATACTCAAAATTGCCATATAATTGGCTTTAGGGCATATTTTGTATCTCTCTCACACGCAATACAAAAATTTATAAATACTGTTCTTCAGGGAATTGGCAGACATTCACCTATATTTTCATGGGTTAGCAAAAAAAAATTGCTACCGGAACGTTTAACGGCTTATTTACACTGACGAAAATGGTCGTAAACACACTGAAACGTGTTAAATAGCCATATAATTGGCTTTAGGGCATATTTTGAATCTCTCTCACACGCAATGTAAAAGTTTATAAATACTGTTCTTCAGGGAATTGGCTGACATTCACCTATATTTTCATGGGTTAGCAAAAAAAATTGCTACCGGAACGTTTAACGGCTTATTTACACTGACGAAAATGGTCGTAAACACACAGTAACGTGTTAAATAGCCATATAATTGGCTTTAGGGCATATTTTGAATCCTTCTCACACGCAGTACAAAAGTTTATAAATACTGTTCTTCAGGGAATTGGCAGACATTCACCTATATTTTCAGTGGTTAGCAACAAAAACTTGCTACCGGAACGTTTAACGGCTTATTTACACTGACGAAAATGGTCGTAAACACACTGAAACGTGTTAAATAGCCATATTACGGGCTTTAGGGCATATTTTGAATCCTTCTCACACGCAATACAAAAGTTTATAAATACTGTTCTTCAGGATTTTGGCAGACATTCACCTATATTTTCATGGGTTAGCAAAAAAAAATTGCTACCGGAACGTTTAACGGCTTATTTACACTGACGAAAATGGTCGTAAACACACTGAAACGTGTTAAATAGCCATATTACGTGCTTTAGGGCATATTTTGAATCTTTCTCACACGCAATACAAAATTTTATAAATACTGTTCTTCAGGGAATTGGCAGACATTCACCTATATTTTCATGGGTTAGCAAAACAAAATTGCTATCGGAACGTTTAATGGCTTATTTACACTGACGAAAATGGTCGTAAACACACTGAAACGTGTTAAATAGCCATATTACGGGCTTTAGGGCATATTTTGAATCTCTCTCACACGCAATATAAAAGTTTATAAATACTGTTCTTCAGGGAATTGGCAGACATTCACCTATATTTTCATGGGTTAGCAAAAAAAAATTGCTACCGGAACGTTTAATGGCTTATTTACACTGACGAAAATGGTCGTAAACACACTGAAACGTGTTAAATAGCCATATTACGTGCTTTAGGGCATATTTTGAATCTTTCTCACACGCAATACAAAATTTTATAAATACTGTTCTTCAGGGAATTGGCAGACATTCACCTATATTTTCATGGGTTAGCAAAACAAAATTGCTATCGGAACGTTTAATGGCTTATTTACACTGACGAAAATGGTCGTAAACACACTGAAACGTGTTAAATAGCCATATTACGGGCTTTAGGGCATATTTTGAATCTCTCTCACACGCAATATAAAAGTTTATAAATACTGTTCTTCAGGGAATTGGCAGACATTCACCTATATTTTCATGGGTTAGCAAAAAAAAATTGCTACCGGAACGTTTAATGGCTTATTTACACTGACGAAAATGGTCGTAAACACACTGTAACATGTTAAATCGCCATATTACGGGCTTTAGGGCATAGTTTGAATCTCTCTCACACGCAATAGAAAACGTTATAAATACTGTTCTTCAGGGAATTGGCAGACATTCACCTATATTTTCATGGGTTAGCAAAAAAAAATTGCTACCGGAACGTTTAACGGCTTATTTACACTGACAAAAATGGTCGTAAACAGTACTTTGTGTTTACGACCATTTTCGTCAGTGTAAATAAGCCGTTAAACGTTCCGGATGCAATTTTGTTTTGCTAACCCATGAAAATATAGGTGAATGTCTGCCAATTCCCTGAAGAACAGTATTTATAAACTTTTGTATTGCGTGTGAGAAAGATTCAAAATATGCCCTAAAGCCCGTAATATGGCTATTTAACACGTTTCAGTGTGTTTACGACCATTTTCGTCAGTGTAAATAAGCCGTTAAACGTTCCGGTAGCAATTTTTTTTTGCTAACCCATGAAAATATAGGTGAATGTCTGCCAATTCCCAGAAGAACAGTATTTATAAACTTTTGTATTGCGTGTGAGAAGGATTCAAAATATGCCCTAAAGCCCGTAATATGGCTATTTAACACGTTTCAGTGTGTTTACGACCATTTTCGTCAGTGTAAATAAGCCGTTAAACGTTCCGGTAGCAATTTTTTTTTGCTAACCCATGAAAATATAGGTGAATGTCTGCCAATTCCCTGAAGAACAGTATTTATAAACTTTTGTACTGCGTGTGAGAAGGATTCAAAATATGCCCTAAAGCCAATTATATGGCTATTTAACACGTTACTGTGTGTTTACCGACCATTATCGTCAGTGTAAATAAGCCGTTAAACGTTCCGGTAGCAATTTTTTTTTGCTAACCCATGAAAATGCAGGTGAATGTCTGCCAATTCCCTGAAGAACAGTATTTATAATCTTTTATATTGCGTGTGAGAGGGATTCAAAATATGCCCTAAAGCCAATTATATGGCTATTTAACACGTTTCAGTGTGTTTACGACCATTTTCGTCAGTGTAAATAAGCCTTTAAACGTTCCGGTAGCAATTTTGTTTTGCTAACCCATGAAAATATAGGTGAATGTCTGCCAATTCCCTGAAGAACAGTATTTATAAACTTTTGTATTGCGTGTGAGAGAGATACAAAATATGCCCTAAAGCCAATTATATGGCAATTTTGAGTATTTCGGGTTGTTTACGAGCATTTTCGTTAGCATAATTAAGCCATTAAACGTTCCGGTAGCAAAATTTCTTTGGTAACCCCTGAAAATATAGGTAAATATCTGTCAGTACACAAAAATTGGTGAAGATCCCGGATTGGACTAAGGGTGACCTTTGACCTTGAACTTGGTGCATTTTTGAAAAATCCAAACTTTGAGGGCGCTTTACTCAAAAACGACTTGAACAATCACGCTAATTTTTTTTTTTATCTGTAAAGGAAGTGAAGGTCTTTAATACTCTAAAAGATTAGAGCAAAATATCTATTAATTTTTAAGCTATGGGCATCCAAACATGCTTAAAAAAACTTTAATTTTTCGCTTAAAGCTATTTTCGGTGACCTCGTACGCGAAAACGAAAACTCGACCCGCGACATAATGAATACATCTTGTAGAGATGACAAAGTTCTTCCAATTTCCAGACAATGAGAGCTCTGGCTTTTCAATTTTAGCTACAGCAGATAATCAAAAATGGCCAAAATTTTAAAGAAGAAATGCTTTGACCGCGCATTGGTTGCTAGGCGCGGCCGTAACTTAGCAACCGAATGACTTCGGGGCAAAAAATTTCGGGGTTTTCCGTCAGACACTTGGGGGAACAATTGGTGCGAATTTTAGCAAAATCAAAGGGGGTCGGGTGACAAAATGTCTGAAAATTGGTTGATTTGACGTGGATTGACCCATATGTCAAAGTTAAATCTTTCAAATAATCACGTTGATAGTTAATTCCGATGTTTCCTGACCCACATCTCGTTTCCTAATTGTTAACGTTTTTAATGTTTCAATTAGAATTAAGAACAATGTTGACCTTGAATGGTTTATTATAAATATTGCGCGAGCTGAAATTTAGTTGTATAATATTATAATGATCCTAGCAAAAACAATATTTTTGATATATCAAGAAAGAACAAAACAGCCAATATTATATATTATTACGATGAAGTCATCAAAATAATGCATAAATCTTACAATCTCTATTAAATGGAAGAAGTCCAACAAATCTAATCCCTTGCTAGATATAATTTCAAACGATGCCACATAATTTGGCACTATTAACAGATTGAAGCAGAGATGCTTCGAAAACCCATTCATACGTCATCATAATAATAAATGCGTTTGTCTCTAGATCTGCATACTTACGGGCTGGATATTGCAGCTTTGCACATCAGGCATAAATTATGATATAATTATGTATTTATTATCGTATTATCATTATTATCATTATTATTATTTTATTTCTTTATTTTCTCTTTTGGGGGGGGGGGGGGGGGGGGGGGAAGAGGGGTATGCATGTATTCGTTGCTTTTTCGTAATACAGTCAATATTGTAAAGCAAGTAGCTATCCTCTCGCAAATAGCTGACGACCTTTGTGATGTACCTCTTCTTTTCAAACAACTGGCTTAATACATCCATTTAGTTGGACTTAAATCCGACAGGCAGATGAGAAAACAGTCTCAAAGCCTGCAGCAGAGGAGGAGCCGACAGTCTCAAGTTTTGCAGAGGGTGGGGCAACAGTTTCCACTCAGACCTTCGGTTGAAATGTTGTTATTGCGCCATATACCCCCTTATTACCATTATGTTTTGAACAGCTTTCTTTCGCTTGTAGGCCTGCGACTGTGCACAATCATAATCTTGGGGTTTGCCTTCCTATAGTATAATGTCAACGCTGCACGGGTAGAAGTAAATATAATATCTAGGGGTATTACAAAACAGCTAAGCAAGGTGATCAAATGTAAAACGAACCTCCGTGATGGTGACTAAAAATCAACATAATCATGTGTGGTTGGCAGTGACCTGGGTCGAAAGGCACACACAAGGGGCACCTGCTGTCAAAAAATTGTGCCAGTACTTGAACTTTTACTAAGATTTTTGGGGCCATAAATGATGAACGAACGTCCGTGAGCACAACATTTCATACGTTTGTTACAGTTAAATGACTTGCAGGAAATAAATCCATATGGGATATGAGAGACATAACAATGTACTAACAACATCAAACGGTATCAACTTGATGTGAGCGTTTAACATGGTAACATTATTAGAACAATTTTCATGATCGAACGTCCGTGAACGAACGTCCGAGCGAACGTCCGTATCAAAATAGTTGTCAAAAGGCTTCGAAAATGCCTGATATAAGTTTTTGGTTAGCTGCTTGCCAAATAAAATTGCTGTACCGGTGTCTACGTGCAGATAAGCAGCCTCAGATTCGTAACTGGGTCTACTCTTGCCGGACGTTCGTTTTCATCACGGACGTTCACGAAGATCAGTTTCGGCCCAAACCAAACATTGTATTTGATAGATAGTTTTCAAATAGGCAAAATACTGTGGCCCTACTGTGAGTTCATCAGACTGACCCCAGCAATTGATGACTAGGATGCACTTCGCTGAGCAGTGATGATACAAGACGACAGAACGTCCGTGACGAAATCCAGTATAATTTCATACAAAAAAATGTTACTCCGCGAGCAGGAGTAGTTAGCCAACAATTTTTGTAGAATGTGTTCAGTGGGTTCAACCCTTAGTTTTGGCAATAGTTTTTGTTTTGACAACTAAGTAGAATTCTGGTTGTATGGATTTTAATGTATGTTCACAGACGTTCACTTATTATGACCTTTCCTATTGAAATGTACCATGAGATCATATCAATGCCGCTCTACCGCCAATTCTTATGTGATACATGCTCAAGACATGTAAGATAGAAAATATAGACGTTAATGCCTTTAAAGTTGATTAATATTTTTTTTATCAGGTTAAAAAAAATCATAATTTTGTGGAAAATGCCAATTTATGTTATTTTTTCACATTTGAGGTCCTGTGGCATGAAACCAAATGTTTGAAATGATATAAAACTATACATTTTCTGAAAGCCTTAATAATTCTCTTTAATATGAGACCCAAAACAGGTATATCAGAGTTAATGGTGAGACACAGCTAATGATAGAAGCGCTCAAGGTCTGGAAATGGCTAAAGTGCACTTTTCAAAAATCTGACCCATGTGTGGTCAAGACCAAGTCGTTACATTTTCGCAAATCGCGCCGCGCGCGCGGCTAGTGGGCAAACACAGGCTAAGCAGCATCTGTCTAGCTCTACGCCGGTACTCCCCCGGCCCCGGCTCTGTCAGCTCCGTGTAGATCATCGGACATCGGCTACGCCTACGGCTACGGGGCGGTCCGCGGTTTGCAGAATGGCAGAATTGGAAGGCAAATTACACAATTTTATACTAGGAATAGGATCTTGTCATGTACAAGAATCAAAACAAGAAGTGACTAAACTATTTACTCTTCTTAATGGAATCAATCGTACAAATTTATCGAATGAAATTACCTTTTTGCTCGCTAAGTGGTTTCATGAAGTGTGCAGGATTTTTCAAGGAGGCCGCCATAGTTATGATTGTCACGTGACTGATCAGGTGATGCCAGAGTACGCTATACGTATACGGTGCATATCATGCATGATTTTGTATACAACATTGAAGCGTGCGGCGTACGCGGGCACAGAATACAGTGCAAATTTGTATTCGCTGTGTCTTTTGAGCACATGGCGCATGGCTACCATCATTTGCTACATTGCTGTTTCTGACGGTAGAGAATAAGATATTTCCAGAGTTTGACAACAAGAATTGTCTAGAATCAAGAACTTAGAAGTTTTTAATTATTCAGCTTTTAACATCACTGTCAAGTGTCATCAGCTTCACTCAGCCTCAGGGCACACAGAGGAAAAAATCAAGGCAAACATGACAGAAATGGCAGATGTCATCAAATTTATTGCTGCATTCCCTTCCCTGTCAATAAAAGATGCAACAGAAGAAAATACATCACAAAAGGTAAGATAAGATAAGAAGGTTTCATCAAATGTAACTGTAATCAGCGCCGTGTGTTTACTTCGCACGGCGCCTGGTTAGGTTACATCAAATGTTACCGGAGCGGTACAGTAGGGGTTGTTTATTACAAAATTTCAATTAGAATTTTAAAAATAACATGCCGGTCATCGGTCATCGACTCATCATGGTCATGCCATGGACACGGACATGTGTCACTCATGGTCAATGACAATGTTGGCACGCTGACATCACGTGCAGGCAGTCTACGTTCGCTTGACCTGTTGTCGATGATATGTCTACAAAATTTGCCAATTTAGTAACCTAACCAGTACGGCGCCTGGCATACTGAGGTGTGTATACCGTGATGGTAACACTTTATAGGCTTTAACGGCAAACACACTTATAAAAAAAGTTTTAAAAACACACAATACCATACTTTAAATAACATATCTCGGTTCATACTCACGAATTATGTTATGCATGGACATCAATGATCCAAATCTGATGCTCCATTCGTTTTATTTATACTGAAATTTAGTATAAAACTGGCAAGATTACAGAAGTGACGAAAATGGTTTCCGAATTTGTTCGCTGCATGCAATATCAGGTGATCAAAAACTTGTCGGCAATGCACCCCTGTACTACGTACCATACATGTGAGTACGGTACATACAGTCCCTGGCTTATTGTATTATCAACCGATCGCATGCGCTATGCATTGCCGACGAGTTTTCGGTCAGCTGACATTGCATGCAGCGAACAAAGACGAAGGAAATAACAGTCATCATCATCATCATCATCAATTTGAGGTAAGTTATCATTCTTTTGCAACAAATTAAATAGCAAGCAAGGTAGGTTGAAGGTTTAATTCATGTCTAGAACTAAAAAAAATAAAATAATAATAGATGTAAAGTTCTTGAAAACACCCGTCGCAAAATTTCTCCAAATTTGTTAACGTCTCGTCTTCACAGCGCCGTCCTACGGACGGCGCTGATCACAGTTACCAATTTAGCTGAGAATGGTCCCAAATTTAATTTAAATTTAATTCAGAAGAACAAAGAAAATAGAGGGTGCATGCAGTTAAACATTGTATTTTAAAATTATGTCTATTAAAATTCTTTTCATGTATTTTCTCTCCAAAGGTCCATTTTGTATTCGTAGCTGCATGGACAGGAAATGAGATGTAGTGTCTGACTCTGACTTAAGTGTGCACTGCAGCCGCAGGATGTCTAAATTGAAGAATTTTAATTAATATAATAATGTAGGGACAGAGAATAATTGTGACAATATTGCAACTTCCATTAAAAAAATAATGCCGAATTGCAACTGGAAAAAACAAAAAAAGTATAATCATGAGGGCGCTCTTCATTGTCGCAGAATAGTCTAAAATGTTATTTATGAGCTGAAGTATCTGTCCAATTCGTCTAACTTTTTATAATTTTCTCCTGAAACTATAAACGGGTTCTTTGGAGCTTGACTGGACAGATAGAGGGCAACCAAAAAAATACACGATTCGCCCCCGATACCTTTGGAATCGCCCCTGTGAGCCACGGCACGGGGCCGGGGGCGAAAAAAAAAAAAGATGCGGTGTAGGCTAGCTGAACCGAAGAAGTGAATTTCAAGGCAGGGCGGGGCATAATCGTGACATCATTGCTCTGTCATAGAATAGTCTACAATCTTACTGTAAGGATCATTGTATTTGTAGCTTGACTGGACATGAGATGCCATGCAGGGCAGCTGAACCAGCAAAGTGAATTTAGGGGCAGGGCGGGTCATACTCGTGACATTGTTCTTCGATGTCATAGAATTGTCTCCAATTTTAATATCAAAGTTTAAAAAAATAAAAAATCAATCTCATCCATCTCACTTTTTTCTGATTCTCTCCTAAGGTTCATTGTAGCTTGACTGGACATGAGATGCCATGCAGGGTAGGGGAACTGAAGACGTACGTCAACGGAAAGAAGTTCAACAAAGCCCAGGAGAGGAGAGATAAGGAGTTTGAGAAGTACAAGCCATATATCGTCCCAAGCAATAAGAAAGGAAAAACGTGAGACATGCTTGTTGTTAGGGAGGGGAAAAGCACACATACAGACAATACAATAGCTGTACTGTGCACTCTGCATTGCATTTACAATGAAAGGGTACCGATGGAACGACCGTCACCCATGCATAACGTTTACGTCGTTTGCTCCGATGGTATTGCGTGTCAGGCGTGTAAATGGTCATTTACAAAGTAGATGTGGGGAAAAGGAATTCTGCAATCTTGGGACTTGTAAAGAAATATCATGACGCAATTTGAAAATATTGGATCACTGTTTTCATTCTCAGCTGGCTGTATAGTTAGTTCCAGGGGTCCTTCAAGTTTCCTTTGTTCCTAATTATAAACCTTTGTTTAAACAAATTGTAAAAATCTCTTTAAGATGGTTAACAGAGTTTGGATTAAGAAAGAGCATCTAGACTAGGAATTTTGCAATGATGTAGTTTCTTTTTAGAGTTTCTGGGTGTGTGTGTGTGTGGGAGGGGGGGGGGGGGGGACACCTTGACTTTCTTTGGTGTTGGTACTGCCAATGAGAGGATCTAAGATAGACAAATGTATTTTATCAACTTCCCTCATGCAGGCATCAATTGCAGTATTAATGGTGTGATATTTAAAACATTTGTGCTTTAAAAAAAGGGGTAAGATTACATCTAGGCACTCTTCTGTTTATATTCCTTGAATCTTTGATATTCTGGAGCCTTCTTCTTGTTGTTTTCTCAACTTCTGTTGCAAATTGATTCTAAATTTCTTTTATACGTGCAATAACAATGTCTTTGCTCTTCACACAGGCATCGGCTGTTCTGTACCCTCACTATTCGACACATCAACAGAGTGCCAGCTCACGTAGAGCGCCATGTGAACGGGAGGAGATACAAGAAAGCCCTTCAAAGATGTAAGTAAAAATACAACATTTCTCCGTGGAATATTCAAGGATCCTTTCCATAATATCATCTAAGCGTCCCGCTTAAATTCTTCCATAACAACTTTGATCATCTCTCCTTGCAATGTCCAAAGACGCTCTGTTGTGCGGACAACCATCATACCTTGAGGGAATGTGAAGGTATTGGTTGCAATGGTTCTCTCCCTAAAATCTCTTCTTTCCTGGCATTGTAACTTTGCCATACGGTGGAGTTTATCTCCTCGCCGGATATCTGCTAGCTGGCTTGTGCGGTGTTGACACATGCGCGAGGTCTGTAGTAACGCTGTAACCGATCATCGGATCGGCATGACGATCCCGATCCGATCATGGCTTTTTTGCCGTTTTTGCCGATTTCCGATCATGCAGAAAAGATCGGAGATCGGATCGGATGAAATTTTGTTTTTGTTTTTTTTTATGTGTTATGACTTATGTGAAAAAAAAAAATCCCGGGAGAAAACCATCCATTTTCTTTGCAAGAATATCGGAATTGAAATTTTAAAAAGGGACAATCTATATCATTTACTTGAAAAAAATGTTATTTTCGAGATACTCTTTGTTAGTTTACTTCGTTTTGAAAGGCGAAAATCGGAACAAGACTCGCAAAATTGCTAGTCATTTGAACGATATTCCCGACGGATGTTCACATGAACTCCAGGCCGTCAGACCCGGCGCGCGCACGATCGGCGCCGCGCTGGCGCCGTGCATGCATGCGGGCGGCATGCGTGTCCTATGTCGCAAGCTATTATAGATCAACGAATTATCGTTTTCATATCCTCTTTTACATGTTAAATTCAGTCTTTTACTGTCGGCCGACTGATAGAGAATGCTGATAAATTATGGAAGAGGACATAAAAACGATTTGTTGATCTATATAGTCGCCAGCAAGGCCTAAGATTCAGGGGAAAGCTGGTACATAATTATATTAGTATACATGTATAATATAAACTGTAAATTTGCACTCTCGATCTCCCGGTCCCCGAATTCCGGGAGATCGAGAGAGTATATAAATTGTTTGATATGATGTTATTGACTAATGGCGTCAAAATTTAACTATATAAACATAATCATAACATGTTTTTTTTTTCTTTCCTTTTTAGGAAGATGACGGACGCTCCAATTTTGACTTGTGTTGCGCGTGCTAGGACTACATTCGGCCGATCCTTCTTTCAATTTAAAGAATTATAATTTGTTTACGCTTTGAGTATAAATGTAATGACGAGGAAGATGAGATAAACATGAGCATGGGGGACTTAAAATGATACTTATGATAATGCAATTGAAATGTGGTCAGCCAACTCCACCACCCCCCCCCCCCCCCCCCCCCCGCCAAATATCAAAAACATAATTCTGTGACCGCTGATTATGATTTAGTTTCACGTGCGACCATGGATAGTGCGACTATGCGTTTTTGTTATGATTAATAATTCATATGTACTCTTTCTCATGATGATGTTCATGATATAAATACTTTATTATTTCTAGTAGGATGATGGCTCGTGAAAGTGTATACTTGATGATAAACATCATAACATAAATGTCAAATTGAAAATAATGGTGATGATTAGATAATTATGATTACAATTGAAATGTGGTCGGCCCCCTCCTCCCACCCCGAAAACATTCTGCGGCCCATGATTATGATTTAGTTTCCGTGCGACCATGCAATTTTAATTTGTATGTACTCATGATGATGTTCAAAATATAAATACTCTATTATTTCTATGGATGATGGCTTGTGAAATTGTATACTTGATGATCAACATCATAATATAAACGTCAAATTGAAAATAATGGCGATGATAAGATAATCATGATAACAATTGAAATGTGGACAATGTGGTCAGCCCCCTCCCCCATCCCCCAATATCAATGCGGCCCCTGATTATTATTTAGTTTCCATGTGCGACGGGGCGATTTTTATTTTTATGTACTCATGATGATGTTCAAAATATAAATACTTATTATTTCCGACGGATGGCGGCTTGTGAAATTGTATATTTGATGAAAAACATAATATAAACGTCAAATTGAAAATAATGGTGATGATAAGATAGTTATGATAACAATTGAAATGTGGTCAGCCCCCACCCCCAAAATCAAAACATTCTGCGGCCCCTGATTATGATTTAGTTTATGTGCGACCGTGTGATTTTGTATTTTTTCAGGGGGGGGGGGGGGGGGGGCACGCAAATTGGGGAACTGTAATTATTTCGTTCACACTGCCATTAGGCTAACGCTTTCTTCATTTTTTTGTCACACTGTATTGAGGACCTCCCCATATATTGCAATAATTGTACGTAACGCAATTAAAAATAATAATAAATTATATACTACTTACATTTTATCGGGGAGTTGCCACGACGCAGTTAACAATGTTCTTGCTTCGCCCCTAGCTCCATTATAATGGCACTTTGTCCGTCTCGATGTTAGTAATTATTATAATCATCACCAGTCAAACAGGCACCATCATCCTCATCTTCATCATGGATCATTACCATCCTCTTTTTTATCATAATAATCATTGGCATCGCCATCTTCATAATGATCATTCATTGTCATCCTCATCGGTTCATCATTTCCGTCATTTATCAATCATATTAGGCGCTATATAAATCGATATTATTGTTATTATTATTATACTCTGTGTACATAACAATAATTTATATATTTTAAAATATAATACCCGGTACTCGTTTTGTTTCGGGGAGGGGGTGGCAGCCTTCTCACTTCTCAGTAGACTGGGGGAGGGTACTTTGTTTCTTGAGTAGGCCTATACGCCGGACGACGGAAAGTTTGGGGGCGGGGGCTATTATTTTTAGTACATTTAAAACATTTCGGATTGTTGAATGACGTGGGGATCGGTATTGGGGCTATTGGTACAAGTAATTAGCGAACAAACTTATGTACTAGTTGCAAAATAACAAAGCAATACACACTAATCAAATACAAACAAACAAACAAACACATGTAGCTAGTGGCGAAGGTGGTCGGACTGGTTGGGGGGGGGGGGGGGGGGCACGAAAATTATTGGGGGTACACCTGTGTATTACTATTACTTTGTTTATTTAAAAAATGTCCCCTTAATTTTATGTTTTCTATTGTTTTTGTTTTTTTTCAGAATTATTTACTGCATGTAGCTTATAATACATCATGTACCCAACTTGTTGATCGAGTTAAACTGATTCTAAAGGAGAACAAAGAATAACAAAAAAGTTAAATAATTTTTTAGAAAATCAGTCGTGAAAAACAGCAACAAAGAAATCAAAATATCTTATTCTTAATTATTATTTTATACTGAGTAATATTAATAATCAAGCTGCAATTCAATTAAGGAAACAGGATAAAATAAACAAGCGATGCGCAAAAATCTGACTGAAAATGCATGCAGCAACAGCATAAAAAAACGATGTCAAACTAAAAACAACAAAATGCAAAAGTTAAGTAACTATAATTATAACAACAACATCAACAAAAATAGGTCACATGGACGGAGATAGATCCTGTCGCGTGCTACCTGAGCTGCGTGCATGCTGCGCCGCGATGCCGTTATAAAGCACGTGAAAGCATAGCCTCGCGATCCGCTGAGCTGACGGTCTTCTCCGCCGTATCTCTACCGGTTGGCCACGCTAGCGCCAGCCCTGCGCGATGCACAGCTCCGAGCAAGCAGCCTCGGCGCATCCAAAATATTGATTTAAGTCGTCCAAATGTCTTTAATGTTTATAAAAAATACTACGGCGGACTATCGAGTGACCAGAACAAAAATGTGCAGTAAGTAACGAACCAGTTTTGTTGCAAAGTGATGCAAATTAAAGCTTTTTTTTTTTTTTTTTTTTTTTTAATAGCCGATCATCCGATCCCGATCATCGATCCGATTTCGAAGATCGATAAAATTTTGCCGATCCGATCAAACGATCCGATCATCAAGGTCAGTTACAGCATTAGTCTGTAGCCACATTGCTCCTGAGGTGTGTCGGAGAACACAGTGGCTTGTAACATTTATGATTGTTTGTTAACTTGCCTATCTAATATGTTTTGAACATCACTAAATTCTCTGACTCTTGATATTTCTTCTTGGTCTCGATATGTGGAGGAAGGCAGAAAATATTTGTTGGTACTGCCTACACCCGCCTTATATTCATCATTTAAGTTTAAAATTGTGTTTTTTTTTCGTTATCTCCTACTAGATGAAGAGTGCTAGAGACAAGGAATCAAGTTCATGCCACTTAGTATACGTAGGATTTGTAGACATGAGAATTCTTATTGTGGAGGAAGGCAGAAAATATATTAGTACCACCTACACCAGCCTTTATTCATCATTTAAGTTTAAAATTGTGTTCTTTTCGTTATCTCCTACCAGATGAGGAGTGCGAGAGACAAGGAATCAAGTTCAAGCCGCTCGGAAAGAGTCGTAGACGAGATGAGAAGTCTGACTCGGAAGAGACCAAGAAGTTCAGCCATTCTGCGCTGAATGAATCTAGCGAGTCGGAAGCGGAGTCGGATGACAGCATGAGTGATCTCTATCCAAGTGAGTGGTCACTTTTTGAAAATGCCAATATTCATGGCAAATCCATGTAATTTTGGGGCAAAAGCAAGTCATATTCGAGTACAATATGGCAAAAACATGTCATTTTGGTGCAAAAACGAGTCATATTTTGGTAAAAACATATCATACTTGGGTGAAACATTTTATAAATTGTCAAGAAGTTCAGCCATTCGGCGCTAAGTGAATCCAGCGAGTCCGAAGCAGAGTCAGATGACGGCATGAGTGATGTCTATCCAAGTGAGTGGTAAAAGATAGGCTGGGGTGGGGAGGTGGGCAAAACTATGTAATTTAGGGGCAAAGTACTATCATACATGAGCATGCCCTTGTCATATTTGGACAAAAGCAAGTCATATTCGGGCAAAGGCAAGTAATATTGGGGCAAAATCATACCATACTCGGGGGAAACATATACAATACTTATGGTCATACTAGGTAGTATAGTTATTGTTACCATTTACACACTGTACCATTTTCACAATTACCTAAGATGAAGAAAATAAAGCCTATGATATATTTAACTAAATTTGTCATCTTTTTATGATTTTGTAGAAGAAGATTTTGAGAGGCTGACTCCTGGAAACGAGGAAGAGGCTGCTGATGATGATGAGGAAGACGATAGCGCCTCTGACTTTGACGTGGAAGAGATGGACGTTGAGCCGCAGGCAACCTCAAACGGTTCCTCTACGAGTGCAGCTGGTGATGGTCCTCGGAAACGAAAGGTAGTCTACCAAATATTTGATCAGGGGGAAAACAAATTTCACTTGATCAAATTGTTCAGTAGTAAAACTTTGTTAATATTCTATGAATGTTCATTGTAGAGTGTAAATAATTTGTGAGTAAGGTGTTCCCTTAAAGTTTGTACACAACCCATCCGGTTCCCGTAGTCAAGGGGTTAATAAGCCGATATTGTACCTCATTTTATTCAAGCTTGTTTTATCAACGTTAACCTGTAAATGTCCCATGATAATTGAATATCTTTGTGTTTTTGTTGATTTACAGAAGAGCTTGCAGAATGGTGGTAAAAGGAAAGCTCCCAAGAAACAACAGCAACAACAAGAGCCGAGCCAGAGAGCACAAAGCAAGAGGCCATCTGTGAAGAAGGGAGCCCTCAAACAACCAAGAAAGGATAAGGCAACTTGATAATATCATTCATTTGGAAAAAGGTCTTATTTATTTTTTTACCAGAGGTATCTAATTTAGTAAGAAAACCATCTTTACAATTCTTTCCGTTGCTCATGGCATATTTAGTTAGCTTCTTTGCAAGCATCAAGATGAGATGATGAATGTCACTGTGATCCGTGCTGAAATAAGTGTGGCCCTTTTAATGTTGTCATGGTATCAAAGAATCAGTGCCTTATCTTGGAGGAATCAATGTAACATTTAATGATGCAAATAATTATTAACAGGTATGTCCATTTTGATTATGTGTGCTCGTCGCAGACAAGGTGATCTAGTATGAGGAAGCATTGAATCTCTTGTATTTCTTTTCATGGAATTTGTGCTCGTACATAAGGCATAATCTGAGTGTTTCTATTTGTCTCTTAAACCATTGATGTAATTTGATTTTCTTTGAAGGAGATATAACCCCATCAAAGTATAGATTAATTCTTGCGCATTTGGTGCTGAGCACGATTTATCAACCCCTTGATTCCAATCTCAAGGTCTCAAGCAAACGGGCAAAGATAGGGCAAGCCTTCGCGCTAACTTTTTTCTCTACCGGCCTGTTTGGGCAAGTAAAATAATAATTTTTCTTGTCTTTGTGTCTTTGTGTGCCTGATCCTGCTACGTAATGGCTGCAGCAAGTGATCCAAGGGTTCAATAAGTATGTCACTCTTTAGTCAATAGTTGCGTAGTCATCAACCAATGACAAGAGCGGCTACCAAGTAAAAGAAACAGATTATATTATATCACAGTTCTATATGCCCCCCCCCCCCCCCAAGTCTTTGGGAGTAACAAAGGCTAACAATTGTAAGAAAAAAGATTGCTATAATATAATAAATGCAACTTTGTAACCTAAAAAAAGCACAGAATGCAAAGGCGTGAACATGAAGAGTAAACAAGAGTAAAAACAAAAATAAGCAGAGGATCACAAGGCGAAGTATCGGTCATGAGAACCTCCTGTCCAAATCTTGGTCCTTTTACTTTTACCTTTTCAGTTGGGAGTTTTTAGCTCATCCGGCCCGAAGGGCCCGATGAGCTTATGCCATGGCGTTGCGTCCGGCGTCCGTCCGTCCGTCCGTCCTTCCGTCCGTCCGTCCGTCCGTCCGTCCGTCCGTCCGTCCGTCCGTCCGTCCGTCCGTCCGTCCGTCCACAATTTTCAAAATGCTTCTTCTTCGTTATTTTTCAACCGATTTTGATTCTGATTGTTTCATAAGATAGGGCTAGGAGGGGGATTTAAAACTTCTACACAGAATCGTGAAATTCATTATATATGCTAATTTATGCAAATTTATTCGAAATCACAAAAAATGCTTCTTCTTCATTTCTTGACCGATTTTGATTTGGTTTGCTTTATCTGGTAGAGCTAACTTTGGTACACTAAACTTCTACACAGAATTTTGAAATTTTTCTCCATTAATTAATTATGGTAATTTATGCAAATTTATTCCAAAAATCACAAAAAATGCTTCTTCTCCTTCATTTCTCGACCGATTTTGATTTGGTTTGCTTTATCTGGTAGAGCTAACTTTGGTACACTAAACTTCTACACAGAATTTTGAAATTTTTCTCCATTAATTAATTATGGTAATTTATGCAAATTTATTCCAAAAATCACAAAAAATGCTTCTTCTCCATCATTTCTCGACCGATTTTGATTAGAGCTGAGTCAAATCGAATGGCTATTCGATATCCGACCGTGAAGGTCGGATACCGAATACAAATTTTCGGATACGAATATCCGAAAAAAAAAAAAAAAAAAAAAAAATCGATATATTTTTTTTTTTTTTTTTTTTTTCTCCCCCCCGTTTAATTTTGTAATCCCCATTCGATAGATTCGATCAGAAAATGGCACATTGAACCCTGCTTATCTATTGCTAAAGTTAAAAGTTATGGTATTTTACATAAATTACAAATAAACAAAACAAATAATAAACCAAAGCCTTGGTAAGAGGATTGTATAGTGAGTGCCAAATTTAGAAGAATCTATGATGAGATATCAAAGTATTTCATCTTGGCAGCAGTTTGTACACTAACATCACACTGTACTGCCGATTCTAATTGAAAAAAACGGACAGAATATTTATTTTAAAAAATTATGAAAAAAAAAAAAAAAAAAAAAAAAAAAAAATCAATTTTTTTTTTTTTTTTTTTTTTTTTTTTTTTCGAATATTCGATATCCGACCGTTTTTACACGACTCATATTCGAAATGCAAAATATCCGGTTTGACTCAGCTTGATTTGGTTTGCTTTATCTGGTAGAGCTAACTTTGGTACACTAAACTTCTACACAGAATTTTGAAATTTTTCTCCATTAATTAATTATGGTAATTTATGCAAATTTATTCCAGAAATCACAAAAAATGCTTCTTCTTCATTTCTCGACCGATTTTCATTCTGTTTGGTTTATCTAATAGGGCTAGGTTTCATAAGATAGGGCTAAGAGGGGGATTTCAAACTTCTATACAGATTAATGAAATTCATTATCTATGGTAATTTATGCAAATTATTCGAAATCACAAAAAATGCTTCTTCTCCTTCATTTCTCGACCGATTTTGATTTGGTTTGCTTTATCTGGTAGAGCTAACTTTGGTACACTAAACTTCTACACAGAATTTTGAAATTTTTCTCCATTCATTAATTATGGTAAATTTTTTATTTTTTTATTTTTTTAATTTTTTTAAATTTAATTTTTATTTATTTTTCTATTTTTATTTTTATTTATTTTTATTTATTTATTTATTTTTTTTTTGTTTGTTTTGTTTGTTTTTGTTTTTTATTTCATTTATTTTTATTTTTATTTTGATTTTTTTAATTTTTTTTTTTTTTTTTAAATTTTTTCCCATGTCCCTTCCAGGGCATCAAATTTTTATTTTTTGACCAGTTGAAAAGTGTACCACATGAAATTTGCGATATTTGATGTTGCGAGATGGCGGATGAGCGCTACGTCATTGACGTTCTGGTTAGTTCTTCCTTCGCTTGAAAGCTCAACAGCTCCTGTTGTTTCGTTGAACATCCCCAATGACTTTTCGGTTTGAGTACTTTAATCTTTCCGGGATATTTTTTCCAAGACTATACAGATTTTTGTCAATAGACCACAGAGACAACATAACGTTTGCGAGATGATCAACGTGTTTGCCGCTGTTGTCATCAATAAGTATCCGATTGGTGGTGGAAGCTGGGCCGGGGAGAATTTATGCTGACAAATTTTGATCTGATAAGGAGGGGGAGGTGGAGCAAGTGATGCTGGTCTGCCATTGTAGCTTTACAAGACAGGAATATGCTAATGAGATACATTCCAGACAGTTGATTTGATGCATGAAACAATTTGAGAGGGGGGGGGGGGGGGGGGGGAGGCACAAATTGGTGATCCATATTCTACTGATATTTTTATCAGACCGCGCTACGCCACAGATTCTTCTACGATTCTTCTACGATTGTGATGAGAAAGAGACCGGCATACGTTTGCAAGCTGTATTTATACAGAAGTTTACAAGACATGAATATGCTAATGAGAAAGATTCCAGATGGTTGATTTGCTGAATAAAACGATGGTTCTTCACGAACTGTTGGTTACACAAGTTCTCATTGGTTAAAAGTACGGAACAAAACGCGTCCATGGAATTAATTGCATGCATGCTCATTGCACACAACCATGTCACTATACTATAAAAAAAAAAACATGGCATGATTCACATTTATAATATAATTTACAGGCTAAAAAATCAATTGCCTATCAGGATTTAATAGTGCTATTGGCCGTGGCTTATTTTTCAATCTAAGAACAGTTATTTGGTCAGGAGGGGGCGGAGGAAGAAATTGGTTATCCTTGATCCATTTTGATGAGAAAGAGACTTGCAAAAAGCTTGCAAGCTGTATTTATACAAGAGTTTGCAAGGCATTTCATTTCATTTCCAGTTTATTTGACTTATTATTTTTGTAAAAGAACAAGAATACGAACATGAATAATGCTAACAGAATAAACAAATATCAAAAGAATACAAACATGTGATTTTGAAAATGAGGGCCAAATATGTGCTTCCAGTAATGAACAGTCCAACGGGTGGTGGAGGATGGAGGGTGTGATTGAGAGGAGGAGGTGGAATGAAGAACAGTAATTTGGTCGGGTCGGGGCGGGGCGGAGGAAGAAATTGGTGATCCATTTTAAATGAGAAAGAGACCTGCAAAAAGCTTGCAGGCTGAATTTATTCAGTTGAAGTTTACAAGACATTTCATTTCATTGAGAGGAGGAGGTGGAATGAAGTGTTGCTGGTCTGTCATTGCAGCTGAGATAGAGATGGGCAAAAAGCTTGAGTTTTACGGAATAGGGACGAATCCCATATCCAACCCTTCTTTCTCATATGGGACTTGGGACTCAGCAAAGGTGGAGTTGCCTTCTTTCATCAATGGGGAATATTTGAGATTTTGAGTTTGTGGTTCGAGGTATGGGTGAGCTTTACATGTGAGATATTGCATAGTCTCTGTCCATAACCAGACTATATGTTGTCAATGCCAGCTTCATGCCTTCTGGCTTGTGGATTTGATCCCCAGTACAGCCGGTCTTAGATGTGGCGAGGGCTAATTTTCGGCTAGGTCGCTTGATGAAGAGATCTTCATCCCCGAACTCGTCCAAAAACCTCCCAACATCTGGCCTATATGCTTGGTACCGGGTGGTGCTTGGAGAGCTGCTGCTACCATCAAGGCACTGGCCAAGTTCCTCATTACAGGTCTTGTCTAGATCCTTGCCCAGGCTGCCGCACATCTGGCCTGCGCGGCCGATGCTAGCCTGGGTATACCAACTTGTGGTATACAAACTTGTGGTATACAAACTTGTGGTATACAAACTTGTGGTATACAAACTTGTGGTATACAAACATGAATAATGATAACAGAAAATACAGAATAAACACATGTAAAAGAATACAAACCTGTGATGACTAGCATTTGAAAATTAATTGATGATTAAAATGATGATAATAATAATAATAATAACGTTAAAACCAGCCTTAGGGGGGGAATGCTTTAAAAATCAACCTTGGGGGGGAATTTAAGAAATTTGCTGATTTAAGACCATTAACCATGCATCTTTCCATATGTTCTACATGAATTGGATACTATTTGATTATATGCACAATTCTGAAATATTTGTTTGAGATTCAGAATGAACATAACAAATATAATTATTTGGGTTGCTTGAAAAGGTCCCCTTAAGGAAAACCAAGCACTAAGTAATCTTTAAAGGGAATGTTCATATTTCCCCTCTTAGTGACAATGCATCTTTATATTTTCCCTTCATGACAGGGGGAAAAATGGGGTAGAAAAGTCATCATAAGGGGAATTATGTTCATATTTCCCTCTATAGTGACAATGCATCTCATATTTCCCCTTCGATCATGACAGGGAGAAAAATAAGTAGGTTAAACTTGGCATCAAGTTCAAGTTCAATATAACATTTATTTCCAAATATTTTCAATAACATACATTAACAAAATTTGCAACAATATAATTGGAGGTGAACATCTCTAAAAGCACAGCTTGAATCGAGAGCACCTAATTAAAAAACATTATCAAGAACCTTATAGGTAACAACTGGGTAACGGACAAAACATCACGAAAGGACTAGAAGCATAAACAAGAGAACAAAGGCTAAGCAGCCAGAAGGAACAGGAGGAAAGAAGGACAGACACAATACAAAAGAAAAACATGAGAAAAGACAACAAGGCAACAATACAATGCGTATATCAATAAGAATAACGGTTGATCAATCTAATCATCTTATAAAGAGAATTTGTTTACACTAAAATTAATCAAAAATTCAAAACCCTCACTAAACTATAAACAGGAATATAATTTTTTCTTCAATCTTATCTTAAAACAATTCAACGATGGTGCATTTCTTATATATCACTAGATAAATCATTCCATTTTTTGGGGCCTGCAAAACAAATATTATGTTGGTATGACAAAGTTCTGGGTCTGGGCAAATGTATTAATGATGAGGAACCTGTATTGTAATTATACAAGCTCTGATTTGTATCGAACAAATGAACAAACTGGACAGGCATAAATTTGTTTATACATTGATAAATAAAAATACACTGCTGGTAAGTGGTAATATCTTTCAAAGTGAGCAACTTTAACTTGGAATATAGTACGCCGGCTTTTGATCGCGGGTTTGCTCCCGATATGATTCGTACTATTTTATTTTGCTTTGCAACCAATTTTGTTAAGCTAGACTGAAATGTACTTCCCCACACTAAATTACAATAAGACAAATAGGGCAAGACAAGTGTGGAGTACAACATCCGTAATACGTCATCTGGTAATATATAGCTTAATCTAAATATACATTGTAATACCAATATTCTTTGATATCTTTTTCTCCAACTCTCGAATATGAAATTTCCATGTTAACTTCGAATCAATAATTACACCAAGAAATTTTGTTTTTTCAACCCTAGGAATCTCCACATTATTTAATTTAACCTTAACAGAGTCGGTGTCGTATAATTTATTTTGATTACTAAAAACAATGTAATTACATTTGCGGGGATTAACAGATAGCCTATTTGCCTGGAACCACGTACACAGCTTAGAAAGATTATCATTTACTTGGTCTTGCAGAGAAGCTAAATCTTTACCATTAAAGGGGAAGGAACTCCTAGCTTTTTGACTTACTGGATGTGATGAGAGCATAACTCTTGTCATTTCTAGTCACTTATTTCCTCATGAATATTCCCAATAATGAAAATAATCAATATTTTATGGCCCGCTGTCGTCTGCTTTCAATGCCAACAGGAGGCGGCCATTTCTTCAACTTCTCGCGCTGAAATGACGTGTCGGGCGGAGAACACAATAGCGGGTTACGATAATGCTATTGTGTTCTCCGCCTGCCACGTCATTTCACCACGAGTAGTTGAAGAAATGGCCGCCTCCTATGGGCATTGAAAGCAGACAACAGTGGTCCATAAAATATTGATTATTTTTGTAATCGGGAATATTCATGAGGAAATAAGTGACTAGCAATGATAGTAGTTATGCTCTCATCACATCCAGTAAGTCAAAAGGATAAGGGTTAATTCCCCTTTAAACAATATGTTTGTATCATCAGCATAATGATGCAAGACGTCGCATGTCTGCCATTACTGATTTTCTCACCTCCACCCGCTTGTCCTGTTTTCTTTTTTGCTTGCTCCATAGTCTTTTTCCTATTTCTAATAGGCATGGGTCTTTAGTACATAGCTTCCCTGCATCATCATTTATCCTGAACCTGGATAATGCATTCAAAACAAAATCATCTCCGTATTCATCTTTGGCTTGCAATAGGTTGGCTGGCACATCAGCCGAAATAGTTGCCGATTCTGTATTTCTCTGACAAACCTGCTTGTGTCTCTTCATGTATTTCTTGGCATAAAAGCCTTGACACTCACCACACGTTACCAACTCTCCCTCAGTATTTGGCACACTTCTCTCCCTGTAATAGATTCACTGGAATACAAAAGTATGAGCGTACACCATAGTGCCGGGTAACAGACTGCACAATCATTGTGGTTTATTCATCAATACGTTTCAGCTCTGCCCACAGATGGCGCTATTACAACCCCTCCCTTCTTAATAAAAACATTCTGTTGACATGAGTATTTATTATATTTATAAGATTGCTTTATAATACCAAGAACTCGCAAAACTTCAATGTAGGTTTATTACTCTGTCATGTTATAAATACTATGTTACACATGCATATTTCATTTAAGATCATAATTTCTTTAAAAATGTATCATTTCTCCATGTATAACAATATCATAATAAAGTACTTCTTACTCACAATACAATTGTCAATAACAGTGATTCTTTGTTTCATTTTTCTATTGTCATTTAGCTATTTTTTTTTTTTTTTTAACAACAATTTATGTCACCTTCAAAACAAAAAGGATGTTTAAAAACTAACTAATCTGTAATGCCTAAAAACTTGGTCCAACTATTTATGCATCCACAATTTTTACAATTTCATATACCTCATGTAACAACTTCTAATAATAATAATCCTGTGACCTAATGTATTTTCACTATTTTGCTTATAAAGCACTTATCATTCATGTATTTTTTTTTTTGGGGGGGGGGGGGGGAGGGGTATACATAAGGTTTTGGTTTTATGAAATCATTTATCTTTGCATCATTAAAAATGTACATCTAAACTCCATATTTACAAACATATTTTTTTTATTTATTTTTTTTTATTTACAGGACAATATATGCAACAAAAACAGAAGTATCAAAACTAATTCTTAAACAAAATAAATATATATAAAACGTTCTCAGGGTATATTATGATTACATATACATGTACATTCAAAAACATTTCTTAAACATTTCTTAAACTAATTCTTAAACAAAATAAATATATATAAAACGTTCTCAGGGTATATTACAGTATATACATTCAAAAACATTTTGCCATACCACAAATTTCTAAAATGTACCTATAAATGTGCAAGTTATTTCAAATTCTTTTCTTGATGCCAATTTACTATGTGTTAAAACGGCATGAATTTACCACATTACTCAACAACCTATCTTTGTGTGTGTGTGTGTGTGTGTGTGTGTGTGTATAATTTTATTTTACTGTTATTTTAATTTCAATTATCACTCAACTTCAAAATTATGTAAAAAAAATAAAATAAAAGAAAATAAACCAAATCCCAACAACAACAACAAAAACAAACTACCCTTTTAGTCTTTCTGCTTACGCCTCGTAAGGAACCACTGGTTTTCTGTTCCTAACATGGTATCTACCTTGTCCAAAAGTAGCTGACCCACCTAACTCAGCTTGGGGGTGGACCAGTCCTTGACCTACATCTATTTCACTAGTCTCAAATCCAGCAGTTTGGTTCCTACTCATATTTGAACTTCCATCTACATGTTGGTTCAATCCCTCATTGTCATTTGTACGCTCATGCACAAATTCATTTTCGTCATCTTCTTGTGTATGTGTTTCAATCAGTCTCGTTTTTTGATTCATCTAGTTTCACCTCTGCTCATAACTCAGTCATTTTCATTGTCATCATGTGATCAATATGTACCATTTTCACTTTCCCACTTCCGAACATCTTGACCATATAGGTTCTAGGTCCACATTTCCTTACCACTCTTCCTACGGACCATTTCACCCACTTTTGGTGCTGATTTTTCACCTTGACTTTTTGGTTTACTTCGACACATCTCTCCTTCACTCTACCTCTATCATAGTTTTCCTTTTGCTTTTCTTGTCTTTCTTCTACAGTTTTAGCCAAATTTGGTTTCAGCAGTGTGAACCTTGTTTTCGGTTTTCTTTTTAAAAACAGTTCTGCTGGTGTTTGCCCTGTAGTGGTGTGAGGTGTGTTTCTGTATGTTATCAGAAAATTTGCTAATTTGTGGGACAGTGATAACTGTCTTTTCTTTGGACTTCGATCAAGCATTTGTTTCACTAGTGCACGTTTCACAAATGGGTCTGTAATGCAAGACTAGAGCGCTAGCTAAAGCTACGAGGCCTACAGAGCGGTGGCCGCGGCATGCCGTTCGTTCATATCACGAGAAATGGTATGCTATGGAGCGGATGGCAAGCCATGGTTAAGCGGTGTTGCGTCATTTCGGGGGTCTACGGAGCGCAAATTATTGAAAATCGGGTATCTTGGGAGCGGCAATCGGGTCTGAAAAAAGGGGGTCTTGTAAGCGGCACATACCCGTCTGACATTATACACGAGTGCCCCCCCCCCCCCCCCCTCCCCCCGGCCGTGAGGTGACCAAAATACCCCGGCCCTTTTAAGGTTAAACCAGTGTTTACAATATTTTCTCCAAGATATACTTTGATATCATATACCATCTATAGTGTTGCTGTCAGCACACGGCCTCTGAAGTATTTAGTCTATAACCAAATTTTTATCCAAAAGAAAGAACCTAAGAATATGACACAGGCACAATTTTTACTATTCTATATATATACATACCTTTCAAATTGTCTTGCTCTTGTTCGCCATCTACTTGTACTTTTGGGGTGTCCAAGAGGAAGTGATAATAAATTAATTTCTACATTGTTTAGCTAGCCAGAACATGTAGCCAGCGCATGTTCTCGTTTATAATGCGAGATCTGAGGTCTGTAGGACTCTATGTGATCCATCACTTGCTTGCAGTAGTCCTCTGGGAACTTATTGGTAGGCTCGAGATGACCTCTGCCATCCCCTTGTGCCCCAACAATGATGTATGTTGCAGATACACCCTTTTGCCATAAACTAGTCTATGACTTTCGTGGCACACAAATTATGGTAAAAACACGTATGTTGCAGATACACCCTTTTGCCATCAAACGAGTGGGCAAATTTGAAAAAGTGCTGTAGATAGCCCATGTTATCTTTAAAAGGAAAAGACCTCCAATTATGAGAGTAAGATAAATGAAAAGAGCTCCCTCGAAAAACCCCCTAATGTCAAAACCTGAAAAAGTCAAAATGTTCAGATACTGTACACCCTTTTGCCATGTGACAGCCGAGCTATATTTGCATGTATGTGGAAGAGTAATGATTGTAGCAACTGTTCAAAACTTGACATTATAATTATCACCAGTTTGATTATAATATTTAATCAAATGACTAGAAAAGAGCTTCCTTGTCAAAATGCGATGTGCGACCCACAGATAGTTTGAGTGATCCAGGTTCCAAAGCAGGGGCATGTATATATCCGCCAGTTGGAGATCATGGCGTCCCCGTCTGCCTCCCTCTCCGCGTCCTGGAAAGCCTCGTGCAGCAAGCACCGGTACGTGACATCCCGCACGTAGGACAGAAGCTCGTCGCCCTCCATGTGGGATCCACTTTCCCGGAGGCAGTGATCGCTGCAGAACCATGCTTCTGTAATATATCGTCATAAAGAAAAATACTCATGATAATTAATGTGCAACTTAGTAATATGGTGTTTGGCATGGGCTCATTCATTGGACTAATTTTTGTGCCTTTATTTTTACAATTTTTGCACCACTACAATTTATCTCCATTATTCTAAAATATATCCGAGTATTACTCTTTCCTTTGATGCCTTTCATGCATGACTGTTGGAACTTCTGGCCCCCTTGCGCATGCCATGTTGTTGCAAGACGTCGGACGTTCCCGCCGCTTCCTCCTGCATACGCAGAAGGATGAGGCGGATGTTGCCCTGCAGTACCGGTCCTGGTTGATCAGTCTCCGGCTTCCGAATACCTTTGCATTTGACGTGGAACCATTTCCCTGATCGACAGTCGGAGTTACTGCATTCAATCATTTCGTCACCTTTATCCATGTTTTAATTTATTGGCCGTTTGAATTACGCTTTGATTTTCTCAAGTCCATTGTTCTCAAATATTATGAATAAGTCTTACTCTTTCCTTTGATGAAATGCATTTATTTAATTCGTCTAAACTGCAACAGGATTCCACTTCTGAAGTAAGAGTGCACATCATGTTTTCTGAGAGGAAACAATTACTCCTGAGCTTCTTCCTGCTTTTTATGAAGATCTTTCATTTTTTTCCTGAATTTAACATGACATGCATTACAGATACAGCTATTCTCCTCCATTGAAACGCATTTCCTTTTGAATAATTCCACTAAGCTATCTGGCAGCGAGGATGCCAAATGTATTTTCGACAATGTGTCTTGCCCTGCTCAGGCTGTAGTTGTAGATGCGCTGTCCCTCGTCAAGGTCGTTTCCTGGATAGAGATGATAATAATAGACAATTCGAATACGTAGACCGTAGCTCTCCTTCACGGCTGTAGTTGTGTATGATGGATTTGTAGTTATAGGTCTCCTCATTAGACTCCACCTGGCAGCAAGGATGCCAAATGCATTCTCCACTATGCGTCCGAGCTTCTTCCTGCTTTTTTCAGGAGTACAGTGTATATGAAGAATTTTTAATTTTTTCCTGAACTTAACATGACATGCATTACAGATACAGCTATTCCCTTCCAGTGAAACGCATTTCCTTTTAAATAATTCTACTAAGCTATTTGGCAGCGAGGATGCCAAACGCATTTTCGACAATGCGTGTTGCCCTGCTCAGGCTGTAGTTGTAGATGCGCTTTCCTTCGTCAAGGTCTTTTCCTGGATTATTACGAGTTTAAGGGTGGTGAGCCTAAAGCTCTCCCGCATACTCTTTAACGCACTGCTCACAACAGTCACAGAACAATTCCAGACACAATGATGAATGTTGATGTCAGGTCTTTATTAATGTTAACTAGTTCATTTCTTGTTCCAGGCTGTTCATTTCTTGCTCCAGGCTGTTCGTGAGTCAATAAGAGAATGGCATGCAATGCCATTCAATGAGTGTCATTAACATACATGTAAGTCAATTCAGGAATAAATGCACCGCACGACATAGTGTCACAATGTCAACTCTGCGTATGCAATACCTTCAAATGTTACACATGTAACACCTATATTCAACCCTGCGTAGAAATTCCTTCAAATGTTACACTTAAACAACTATATTCAATGGCTCTGCAATTCAACTCTGCGTATGCAATACCTTCAAATGTTACACATGTAACATGGATAGAGATGATAATAATGGACAATTCCAAGTCATAGACCGTAGCTCTCCTTCACGGCTGTAGTTGTGTATGATGGATTTGTAGTTATTCTCCTCCAGTAAAACGCATTTCCTTTTAAATAATTCTACTAAGCTATCTGACAGCGAGGATGCCAAACGCATTCTCTACAATGCGTGTTGCCCTGCTCAGGCGGTAGTTGTAGATGCGCTTTCCTTCATCAAGGTCGTTTCCTGGATTATTACGAGTTTAAGGGTGGTGAGCCTAAAGCTCTCCTGCATACTCTTTAACGCACTGCTCACAACAGTCACAGAACAATTCCAGACACAATGATGAATGTTGATGTCAAGTCTTTATTAATGTTAACTAGTACATTTCTTGTTCCAGGCTGTTCATTTCTTGCTCCAGGCTGTTCGTGAGTCAATAAGAGAATGGCATGCAATCCCATTCAATGAGTGTCATTAACATACATGTAAGTCAATTCAGGAATAAATGCACCGCAAGACATAGTGTCACAATGTCAACTCTGCGTATGCAATACCTTCAAATGTTACACATGTAACACCTATATTCAACCCTGCGTAGAAATTCCTTCAAATGTTACACATGTAACAACGATATTCAATGGCTCAGCAATTCAACTCTGCGTATGCAATACCTTCAAATGTTACACATGTAACATGGATAGAGATGATAATAATGGACAATTCCAATTCATAGACTAGCTCTCCTTCACGGCTGTAGTTGTGTATGATGGATTTGTAGTTATTCTCCTCCAGTAAAACGCATTTCCTTTTAAATAATTCTACTAAGCTATCTGACAGCGAGGATGCCAAACGCATTCTCCACAATGCGTCTTGCCCTGCTCAGGCTGTAGTTGAATATGCGTTTTTCTTCATCAAAGTCATTTCCTGGATAGAGTTGATAGTAATGGACAATTCCAATTCATAGAACGTAGCTCTCCTTCACGGCTGTAGTTGTGTATGATGGATTTGTAGTCATCTCCTCCAGTAAAACGCATTTCCTTTTGAATAATTCTACTAAGCCATCTGACAGCGAGGATGCCAAACACATTCTCGACAATGCGTGTTGCCCTGCTCAGGCAGTAGTTGTAGATGCGCTTTCCTTCGTCGAGGTCTTTTCCTGGATAGAGTTGATAGAAATAGACAATTCCAATGTGTAGACCGTTGCTCGCCTGCACAGCTGAAGTTGCGTATGATGGACTTGCTGTTATTGGTCTCGTCATTATCCTCCATCTGGCAGCAAGGATGCTTAACGCATTCTCCACAATGCATCTTTCCCTTCTCATTTCATTCTCATTTTATTTTATTCATTTCCAGTTCCAATAAAAACAATACAAATATACATCAAATAAATTAAATAAATATAACTTTGCAAAGTCTTTGTTGATGAAATATTTTTTTAAAGTCAAAACAAATTAGAAAAAACGCCATAATTCCATGGTAATTTTTTTAATTCAATTACTTCTAACTGGTGGAATGCAGAATTGTTATGTGCCAAAACTTGTTACTTATTATATCAGAGACCTTTTCGTTGTCTAATGGAGGTTTGGCATACTCTACCACATTCTTTGCTCCTAGAAGTGAAGAAGTACCTCCCAAAGACTGCCAACATGAGGTCACAGGTGTATTTTCGGTAATCACCTGTGTTGCAGTTCTGAAGCACCCTCTTTTCCAATGGAGATTTGGCATTTCCTGCCACATTCTTTGCTTCAGGAAGTGAAGAAGTGACTAATACCTGCCTCCCAAACTCTACCAGCATTATATCGCAGGTGTATTTTCGGTAATCACCAGAGTTGCAGTTTTGAAGCACCATCTTTTCAAATGAAGGTGTGGCATGTCCGGCCACGTTCTTTGCTCCAGGAAATGAAGAAGTAACTAATATCTGCCTCCATAACACAGCTAAAATGGTATCACACACATATTTCCAGTAATCAGTTGCAGTTCTGAAGCGACGTTTTGTTCAAAGACAGCTTGGGAGAGGTGTTTGGTTAGCTCTGAAAAGAGCTGTTGAGTATTAATCTCTAAACTCTGACATTCCCATATATATGAGTGCAGGCTCGAAGCAGCTCCTGTGCTGTCATGGTCTCGCTGGTATATTTCGCCCACATGTTGAAGACCCGCCCCTGGAATGACGCAGTGTTCCGTCGCTGGGTTAGCTCTGAAAAGAGCTGTTGGGTATTAATCTCTAAACACTAATATTCCCGTATATTATACATGTACGTATGACTGCAGGCTCGAAGCAGCTCCTGTGCTGTCATGGTCTCGCTGGTATTTTTCGCCCACATGTTGAAGACCCGCCCCTGGAATGACGCAGTGTTCCGTCGCTGGGTTAGCTCTGAAAAGAGCTGTTGGGTATTAATCTCTAAACACTAATATTCCTGTATATACATGTATTACTGCAGGCTCGAAGCAGCTCCTGTGCTGTCATGGTCTCGCTGGTATATTTCGCCCACATGTTGAAGACCCGCCCCTGGAATGACGCGGTGTTCCGTCGCTGGGTTAGCTCTGAAAAGAGCTGTTGGGTATTAATCTCTAAACACTAATATTCCCGTATATTATACATGTACGTATGACTGCAGGCTCGAAGCAGCTCCTGTGCTGTCATGGTCTCGCTGGTATATTTCGCCCACATGTCGAAGACCTGCCCCTGGAATGACGCTGTGTTCCGTCGCTGGGTTAGCTCTGAAAAGAGCTGTTGGATATTAATCTCTAAACTCTGGCATTCCCATATATATGACTGCAGGCTCGAAGCAGCTCCTGTGCTGTCATGGTCTCGCTGGTATATTTCGCCCACATGTCGAAGACCCGCCCCTGGAATGACGCTGTGTTCCTCTGAAAAGAGCTGTTGGGTATTAATCTCTGAACTCCCATATGACTTCTGGCAAGGTCAAGGTCGATGTGGAGTTGCATAGCTGCCAACTGTTACGAAAAATTCGTAATTGTTACGAATTTCCCACCCTCTTTACGAAATTACGAATACTCCTTCTATAATTACGAATTTTGAAGAAAAAAAAAAAAAAGATTTTTTTTTTTTTTTTTTTTTTTTTTTTTTTTTTTTTTCCGTTTTCACGTTTTTAAACGTATAGAGACAACGTTTAAACGTAAATCTGACCAAATCATACCTAGTAATTGTGCAAAAATGATGAAAAATAGGGCCATGGACGCCGGCCGCAATGGACTCCGCGCTTCACGCTTCAGAGCCCTAAAGCGAGCCCTGGACCCCGGCTAAAGGGACTTCGCGCTCGTGATGTGTGCTTCGCGCACATGATATTCAGTTTTGCTTAAATGTTACTAATTTAAAATTCCAAATGTTGGCAGCTATGGAGTTGTAGTTGGCTGATATATGGGTCATTGTGCTGGTGTTTGTAGATCTTCTCGGTAAGGGTGTGGAGATTGCAGGGTTGTGGATCAGAATCAGTGGAGTCCGTCTGCGTCGAGCTGTCGACGAGATGAATACTCGGCAGGGGGTGGTGGTGCAACGACGACTGCAGGTGGTCAAATCGTCGTTGGAGGTCATCGATGCGCTGCACGAGCTTGTGGAAAATGTGTTCGATGTCGGGGCGTGGCATGGTGAATTGAAGAAAATAACTAACTGAAGAAAAGAGTTCCAAAATGGCAAAAGGAGCTCTCGAAAATGATGCACTACACAGACAAAGTTCAACATAAAGTTCTCACAAATAATTATGAATACTGAAAACTGTAAAGGTTTATAGCTAAATAAGTCCAATAACAGTGAAAAACAGATCCAAAATAATGTTCTACTTAATAATAATCTTCAAATGAAGACGAAAGCTGGTGTATGAAGATTTGAATAAACTGAAGATAAACGATGTGAACGGTACGTAAATCGCTGCCACCAATGTAATACAGGGAAATGTATTAACTAAGGGTAACGTGGAGAGGAAGTTAACTAGTAAAATAAGAGTCAAACACAGCAGCAAATCATTCAGCAAACATCAGAGAACATAGGGTAGAAGTAGAACGAAGGAAGAGATGTGTGGACAGGTTGAAGTCTGGTAGTGCACTAATTTATTAAAGGCAAAACTGCCAAATAAATACTCTCAACAACAAAAGATATAACATGCAAATTAACTAAAAGGGGAAAGCAACTACACATGTATATAACCCATTACAAAATATACATGGAACTGAAATGGAACAACCTTATTATTTTAAAGAACCAATGAGAGATGAGATGATGATGGTATGTGATCATGTGATGATGGCATGTGGAAAGGTGATCAAACACAATAGAATAGGTATGCGGCATGAGCAGAGAAGAGAAAGTCAGAGAAGAGAAAGTCAGAGAAGAGAAAGTCAGAGAAGAGATGGCCAGCATACCAGAGGGAAACAATAGATTAGGACATGAATGGAAATAACTGAATAGTGATCAACAGAAAAGGATGCAAACAGATGTTTATGGAATGGGGTGAAGGTGGCCAGTAGGGGGATTAGACAATGGAATGACCTGAACCAAAATAACAACACTACAGTAGCTTTGGAACCGGTCCTTCTTGTTTGATGGGGTTCTATGATGGGTGTCGCACATATCCTCTACAAAGAGTGCCTCAATGCGTTGTCCCACCGGGCCGGACATCTTCACTGCTCTCAACACAGACCTGTCTGTGTAGCGCCCTTTGGAGTTCCTGAGTGATTCTGCGTGATATAAGATGAAAACACAACCTCTACCAAAAGTGCCAGCACCTATACAATTACCTCAACTTCAATCCGAACACATTTCAATATTTTGTCGAATTCTGACAGGGCTGAGGCAATTTTTGTTTTCATCGATGTGGCTTCATCCATCGTTCATCATCGTTCATCCATCATTCAGCGAATATGGGAAGGTAGTCTTGGATGAACGTAGCTACATCCGCCTGGTAGCGCTCGTACCTGGGCTTCTTGTTTGAACGGGTTCTATGATGGGTGTCACGCATATCCCGTACAAAGAGTGCCTCAATGTGTGTTCCCACTGGGCCGGGCATCTTTTGCAGAGCATATATCCTTGGTTGCTGCAGCAAATCGTCGCAGATATGCCCAAAGCGTTCGACAGCCACGCCATCAGCGAGTCTGACTTCCATCATGATTCTGGATGTTGAACATCATCTGACACTCAATTTTATGCCCATAAGCATGGACAATTGGCCAAGACGCCCCGATCTTGCTCAACAGGTCCTCTTGATGCGAGTTCTGAAGATGTGTTACTTTATGTAGTTGCCATCTACATGGAGTTACTTTAGGATAGAAATAGACTTAGGAATTTTTATTGTTATCCACTGCTACAATGTGAAAGTTAATATTATAAAATCTACAACGAACGTGATCTCCTGAATCATGGGTCAGACAGCGTTGTAGACTCCTCGTAAATACTTGGGACGACGGTTTCGGAAAAGAAAGGTCTTGAGGGTATTGCATATCTTGGATCGAGATAATTGACTAAGCCCCTGAATCCTTTGTTTTCAACAATCCTGGAGGGTCTCAAATCCATTGCCATCATGAGCCCTATCTTGCGACTGATCATGCGGTGTCTTGGGTGGTTACTACCATACGTAGACTCAATGTTTAAGAAAGCCTTGAGCGGAGGCTGACTCACAAGGAGTGTTGAAAGGGAGCAAGGAGGGAGAGTCGCGGGCCAAATTTGCAACGCGTGTGTCTTCCGATGCTTGGAGACGCTCCAGGACTCCTTGCCACAGGATAGGGACGGATGTGAGGAAGGCTGTCTCTCGTCCGGCTGACGGGGCATGTGGGGACAGTTTTGGATACTTCTGCTCATGTTCGTAGTATTGTATCTACGCCTATCTGCTCCCCTCGACATCGACTTGCTGCAGTGGGTGCAGATTACTCTGCCCTCATCTCCTGCATCGTCCCTGAAATGGTCCCACACAACGGACCTTTTCCACTGCTGCATGATATATTCATGAATTTGTTTGTGATAGGTCAATGATATGGTATGAATTGTGCCTTTCACCATCAGTACATATGTCGACGGGTTTGTTGTCTGACTGCTCGCTCAAAGCATTGCTTTGTAGAACGGCTTTAGGAGCTTAACCACCACCTCCATCGTATCACATACATCAGACCAATAGGCAAAGGTCGCTGGGAGAGGGGTAGGTGTCCTCATGATGCTGTCTTGTGCCAGAGATTCGATTGCCGACCGTTGAGGAAGAACTGTTTCTCCTCAACGGTTTCTAGCATTTCAAGGCTGCTGTTCCACCTGGTTTCGATAGGTCTGCCTGGGGTAATACATCTTAACGTCAGACCAATTTCACATCGCTCATTGAATAAGGACGGATACCTAGCTTGGAAACAACTTGCTGACTGAGACTTTCTCAAGACTTCTCACAGCGTAGCCTTTCAGCATCTGTGGGCATTTCCCTGCAGCGCCCACACCCACATCATGGTAGGCCTTCCTCCGGCTGGCGGTTGCTGTCTAGTGGATGAATGAGATCGAAGATCATCCCTGGACACCTGATGAAACATTGACTGAATGTCTGCCATCATCGGGACAGGCTCTCGTCTGAACGTCAGTAGGACTCCAACTAGCTTGTTTGTCATGTCTGGTTCTTGCAACACAACATGATTCAAGGACTTCCCCTCACATTTGGCAGCGCATTCAACAACAATTCTTGTCTTGTCTGGCTTCTTTGGATTCAGCACAGGAAAGTGTGGCAGATACCAAGTAGGGTTTTCTGGGTGAACATCATCCATTTTCATCCATTTCTTCCCACGACATCTTCGAGATGTCATCCTGAATAAAAGAAGTGGGTGAAGCTTTTTAGAGCATCCGTGGGCATGTTCCTGCAGCGCCCACACCTACACCATGGTAGATCTTCCTCTGGCTGGGGGTTACTGTCTGGTGGATGAAGGAGATCGAACACCATCCCTGGACACGCTCCACAGTCTACAGGAGTAACTATCTCTTCCCGCGACATCTTAGAGATGTCATCCTGAATAAAAGAAGTGGGTGAAGCTTTTAGAGCATCTGTGGGCATGTTCCTGCAGCGCCCACAGCTACACCATGGTAGATCTTCCTCTGGCTGGGGGTTACTGTCTGGTGGATGAAGGAGATCGAATTTTCAACTGATTTGTTACATTTATCAACGAAATCCTTTAAAACAATAGAGTTACGTAACAACACTGAACCATACTTACACACAACTAAGGAAAACGCCGAAAAGGTTGAACTTAAACCTGAAGAAAAACAAATGAAAAGGGATGGGTTAAGTACGAAATAAAGGGCAATAGGAGATGATAGGTGGAGACTGGCCCACTCTGCACTTGGCCGGGTGGCGAGGCATGGACCTGTGTGGACCACCCCGTGACGAGACCGGCCGGGCCGGTCGTTGCTCAGGTGTTGGTGCTGGAGTCCGGCCCGGCCGGACAGGGACTGCCTCCGGCGCTGGTGGTACTGGGTTTACTGGTGGTGGGCGGGCTGGTTGTAGGTTGGCTGGTTGCGCTTGGCCTTGGTGGGCTTTTTGGGTTGTTGAGGCAGCTTAGCCGGTGTATCTTTAGGTGTTGGTTGTTTGAGTTTCTGGTCAGGGTCTCGGCGAGACTCACAGGTTCGGCTGGGTTGTTCTTGTTGCTGGAGCTTGGTACTGCCGCACCCACCCTCGCGGCTTAACCAGTGCCCCAGATGGTGGGGATGGTTTTGGCGGCAAGGGGTGGGGGGCTATCAAAGGTTATGATGTCGGTCGAATAGAGGTGCTGGAGCCGGAGGTCTTACATCCCTGGAGCAGCAATCGGGGCGGTCCAGGTCCGAAGGCGGAGTGGGCCGCGGAGGGAGAGCTGTAGATAAGAGAGGAGAAGAGATGGATACAATAGAGAAAGACATATATCCCATCCCTACATGTAAAACGGGGAAGCATGGTAGCAGTCATCGGGAGCGGGGGGGATGAGGGGTCTTCGAGCACTGCCATTCTGATTTATTCTCGCCTGCCTCCTGATGTTGCGCGAAAGAGGCGAATGGTTTGTGCGGACCCCTCCAAAGAACAGACCACAAGCAACTTAAGATCCTTCCGTGATGGGCTCGCCGACCGCAGCGTTTTTGTTTTAAAAGGGGCCTCAAAGAACTGTGTACATTATAAACTGGGGTTCTTAAAGAGCTGGATTGTGTTTTTAAAGAACTGTCACAGAGGCATGAACTGGGGGTCTTGATGCCTGCATATCGACCCTTTTATACCTAAGCCTACAAAACCTAAAGGGTGACTCCTAAAAACAATACTAAAAATGTTTGTCCATGACTGTATAATGTCATAAGTATGATAGTGAGCTACAAATGTCCAATAGTGCTCAACTATAGGGTGTATATAGGAGCTGTAAATAATAAGTATAAGAACTTTCTAAGTTATACAGGCTATTTCGCCTTTTGAGGCTCTTCAGTAACTAATCTTACAGTACAGTGGAGAACATATATATACCCATGTATAATGTCATATGCATTTTCTTGAAGTTATTTGAATAGAAAAGTTTTAAAAAAAACATATCCCGCAGCAAACGAACAGTATGACAAAGTACCTTAACAATACAACAAGAAAACCATTCAGCAGCATAATCGAAGATAGTTTCAGAGAAACAAGCTGTGCACAGCACTTATTTCTTGTTTGCAGAATGGGCATTCCTTTTTTTGGTACTTTCTTCAAAGTATATGCTACATGGTAGGCAAAGAGATGTCATCCTGAATAAGTCTAGTTCTGTATGTCTTTACATGAAAATCTATTATGTGGTTGTGAAGAGTCTAGTTCTGTATGTCTTTACATGAAAGCAATTCTCTTGTAGTAGTACATCAGGATATGGTTGTGAAGATTCTCGTTTTGTTTGTCTTTACATGAAAACAAATCTCTTGGAGCAGTACATCAGAATGTGGTTGTGAAATGATTCAAGTCCTGTATGTCTTTACATGAAAGCAACTCTCTTGGAGCAGTACATTAGGATGTGGTTGTGAAATGATTCTAGTTCTGTATGTCTTTACATGAAAGCAAATCTCTTGGCGCAGTACATCAATATATGGTTGTGTATAGATTCCAGTTCTGCAGTATGTCTATACAGGAAAGCAATTCTCTTTGGGGAGTCGTTGCACTCTGTCGAGACAGTGGCATGGGTTACGTAGGGAGCTATGGTCCCAAACCCACACCCCGCTCCGACGGCCGACAAGCACAAGGTCATTAAATTCTTACGCTTGCCAGTTAAACTGTGCGAAGGAGAGAGCCATACGTCAGCACCGCTCTGTGCGCGGGAGCACAGGAAGCTGTCCGAATCCCATCTGCCCCTAGCCTGTCCACGAAGTCCTACAATGGACAGTTCATGGTGCATGCTGTCTGTGAGGACAGGTCATTGGTCCCCATGTTGAGGTCCAACACCTTTCCCCCAACCCCCTTTAGCGTGCCGAGATATCTTTCTAGATTGTGTCTAAAGCCCTCTGCAGACAGAGCCGACTCGACCCGATTCGACTGGTTTTCATTCGGATCGGCTCAGTTTTCAGTGCCTCGCGACACACATTTTGCCAGTCGAGAGACAGTCAGATGCCAGCTGAACACGATGAATCGGATCCGACCGACCGGGCCCAACTCTAGCCTGATTGAAACCAGTCGGATCGGGTCGAGTTGGCTCTGTCTGCAGAGGGCTTAACTCGCTTGAAAGTTAGCGCCCCCTCTCCCACACATCTAATATTATACTCCGCAGCTCCTTCTATAACCGTCGTGATCCCAGTCCACCCTGCCGCTCGCCTCACAAAACTATGCGCAAAAAGTAAATATTGCATAATCCAAAACAAAAGAAAGCATGCCCAGCTCAGTAAAAAAAAACATTTACTTTATATCATTATTAATCATTTCCTTGGTATTATTATGTTGACATCATTATTATTACTTTGTTAATAATCTAACAATAATTAACAACACATTTACCTTATACTATTATAATAACCTACTAGTAATTAGTAAATCCCCGATTCTGGCGGCACCACTAAGGAACTAGATTTCCCAGACTTCCATACTCTTGTTGATGTAGCAGTAAATAGGCAGTACATTAACATGGTTTTATACACTTCTGTGCATATTTCATGTACCCCACCCTCTCCCCCAATACACTGATAAGAGTATCAACTTATGAAAGTAGGAAAAGACTTTGTTATAACTTAAGCCCGTGTTTTAATTGTTAATGCACTTCCTGTGTTCAACTAGCTAACAAAATATTGATGCAACAGGTAGAAACACTCCGATTTATGTTACCTTACAAGTATAATAATACCTTGTTGACAATGTTTTTTTTGCTTGGATGTGCTATTACTTAGCCTAGGGATGACCTCAAAATGTGACTAACATTCTGTACTGTAGGAGTCATCTGCCATAGAAAAGGAGAAGTTTTTATGACTAGTCGCCAAGTGGAAGCCAAGAAAAAGCAATGGTCAGCTTCTTCTCACCACTGGCTCAAAGTTGGCAACCCGGT
>JBAMJV010000448.1:0-54439 GCA_037951105.1 Echinarachnius parma
CCCCTCCAATGATACATGGTTTTATATGTGAAAACAATAATGTAAATACATTAACGACATATCAATTGTTTTATACACATCTACAATTGAAAGGTAGAATAAAAAGTACAAAATACAGGTTAAAATATCTCCATTTAGGCTTCAAAGAACCACGAATTGACAAACGAACTAATAATCGGATTTCTTTTGAAATAATTATCTGTTGTTTGTAAAGCTATATATATCATCGGCATATAATTAGACATTTACATTGTAAAGACGAGCTATTTCTGCAAGGAGAGTATTATAGATAGTACGACACAATAGTCCTAAGACTGAACCTTGGGTACTCCGCATAGGAGCTCCTGTTCAGAGGAGAATGACTCATTGTCTCGGACTGATTGTTTCCTATGACACATATATGAACTTATCCAAGATAATGCTGATCCCTCCACTCCAAGCATGTCAAATCGATCTGCAAGGACCTATCTCATGGAAGACTACAATCATGGACCCTACTATTCATAGAAAGATCAATGCTACAACCAAATAGATCGTTCAGAGTGCCCCCTCCTGCTGGACTGAGGTTCATGTCAATGCACGGCAGCACCCAGACCTTCTCTCATCTGCGTAGCTTTGCCACCTGCTCCAGTCTCTCAAGTGCATCATGGAGGGCAGCCAGCTGACCAGTGTAAATCTTCCAATTGAAAAGACCTCTCTTCCTGCAGTTTGGGAACCATTAGTACAATTAACCAAGTTCGTTTACAGTGCCCCTATCTGCCCTCCCCTGTGACTGAGAATTATGTCAATGCACGGCAGCACCTCGACCTTCTCTCAGATGCTTAGCTAGGCCCACCAGCTCCATCCCTCTCAAGTGCATTACATAAGTCCGTCAGTTTACCCACCAGTGTTGGTCTTCCAATCAGCAAGGACCTCTCGCACGGAAGACTATTGTGGAAATCATTTCTACAACCATGAACCCTATACTATTCATAGAAGGGTCCATGGTACAAGTTCAACTAGATCGTTCCCCTAGTCCCCCTCCTGACGAACTGAGGCTTATGTCAATGCACGGCAGCACCCCGACCTTTTCTCATCTGTGTAAGCTTTGCCACCTGCTCCAGCCTTCTCAAGTGCATCATGGTAGGCAGCCAACTGACCACCCAGTGTAAATCTTCCAATTTGAAAAGACCTCTCTTCCAGCATTAATACAATTAACCAAGTTCGTTTACAGTGCCCCTATCTGCCCTCACATGTGCTTGAGACCATAGAGTTATATACTATGCTTGAGACTTATATCAATGCGCGGCAGCACTGCGACCATCTCTCAGATGCTTAGCTAGGCCACCAGCTCCAGCCTTCTCAAGTGCATCACATAAGTCAGCCAGTTCACCACCAGTGTCAGTCTTCCAATCCGCAAGGACTTTTCGTGTGGCTCTTTTGTAGTCGTTGTTATAACCAGTTAGAATGGCATCCGCTGCATGGAAATCCTTCTTGGCTAGATGATGGCAGAACATGTGGAAGCTGTCGTGAGGGAGACTCCCCGACAGCTCATAAAGCTCATCCTCGGATACAACCCGCGAGAGCCTGTTGAGAGATAAGCATATTTTAAAACATTATTGTAAGACTATGATTATACTTGAAATTACTACGATAATTCGTAAATATTACTTAAAAACGGGACATACGATACCTTCTTTATAACTAAATAGAGGTAAAACACTTATTTCAACGAATTAGGAACTGGAATGGCAAATTGGTACGATTAATCGAAAACTGCTGTATTTGGATATTGGACATGATGTCTGTATTCGACTTGCCATTCCGGAACTTATATTATGAAAAAAATATGTATGAACGAAAGACTTAAATTGTATGTGCACTTCTTGTTCTCTGTATTTGTGTTCCTTAGAAATTAAACAATATTGTATTGTCATTTTTTTTTCATTTTAAGTTTCATATGAATATGATGTCACATGAACAGATAATTGGATATAGAGACGATACCTTCATAGTAACACTTTCTGTTTAATGATGCTGAATAACATGTTATACGATTTATGAAGTACATTGATTGCACACTACCGTGTAAACTTAGGTCAAGGAATTATAATCGAAGTATAATGTGATCGTTTATTTGGAGTGATTGTAAATTATACATGTATACGCCTACATCGATTATGGCAGAGTTTAAATCAACTGTAAAAAACTCTTTATACCCAAGATCACGAGTCACGTGAGGAGGTGTGTCTGGGGCAGCCCCGGCGCCCATCAAGGGAGGATCCTGCGATTCCAAACTTAGAGAGTTGATTGCTGCTGCGACGATCTCATCTGTCGATGTTGATGCTGAAACACCTGCATCCGCGTGGGGTGCTGTGAGAAGTTATTCAAACGTTACTATCAAAAGTAACGTAACACAACTTTGATCGATTATATTTACTCTCTATTAGATTTATATTTGTCATGTCAGGTAAAATGTAAAAATATGATTATGTGCAGATGTCATTGAAATGTGAACCTTTAATAATAATAATAATAATTGCAGCTTATATAGCGCATTATACCAAACTGGTTCCCTAAGCGCTTTACATTAATATTTACACAAATTTCAGAAGTATATATATATATGTGTCCGCCTCGGTTAATTGTCGGAAATAACAAAATTGAGATTTTTAATGCTTTGAATTCTCTAGGATTTCAGCTTTAAAATGATGTATAACTTGATAGATATGAGTTTGTTGAAAGCCAGAAAAATGCAATTTGATAAGCGCCACCAGAGCCTCGCTATTTGTTAAACAACAGTGAAAATCGCTTCTAGAGTTTTGCATCATACATAAAAGCATTCTCACACATCGAGCGAAATCATTATTTATGGTATACAAAATTCGAATTAGGACTTGCAATTTTCAGAGAATGTAGATGAAATATGTTAGTATCAAATCCCATAAAGTTGAAATTTTTACCCAGAGACAATTTTGTATGATTTTGAGGATCTATGTACTAAAGTTCCACAGCGACTTATGACCGAAAGTGTGGTGCTTGGGCTCATATTCAGTTTTAAATGAACAAAAACACGAGACTAATTAGAAAACAAGTGGGTCTTAAGTACAGTTTTAAAAGAAGGTAGTGTTGATGCCTTCCGGATATAAAGTGGCAGATTGTTCCAAAGGGTTGTTAATTATTGTGTACAATATTGCGATATCTTTATATAAAAATTATATTCTTAAATATAAGGAAATACATGAATGAAAATTGTCAACACCAATGCATCTTCGGTAGTAAAAATCGCACCTCAGACCTCTCCAGTGGCGTAGCTACGGGGATACGGGGGGTCACGTGCCCCCCCCCCCCCCCCCAATCGTTTGGCAAAAAAAAAATGACGACCCGACATTAGCCAAATGTGTCTATATCATTCATTATTATCATGTTTTATTACATGTGTGATGATAATGATGTTATCAACGAACATAAAGAAGAACATAACGGTCGTTCCCTAGTACTAGCAATTTAGCGCACCTATATCTGTTTGAAGAATCTTTCCAAAAAATGTACAAATTCAGAAGAGCTTCAGAAGACATAGAGCGCGTATAGGCCTAACAAACTTCCTAGCGCATGGTAAATCGTCAGTCATACCAAGGGACTTTTTATGATCTTGTATCTGCTTCCCGCTTTTATAGATAATTTTGACCATTTGACGCCTTTATGCAGGCTATAAAGGCGCTTAGCTGCACTACGTAGGTCCTAAATGTCTAGATAAAGACAAACTTCCTTTGCTAATTTCTTCACTCCAAATGCACCCGTTCCATTAATTCATGATGCACATCCAGGCATATTGTTGATGATCATGATTGAAGGAGCACCAGTCATCTTCTCCAGAGTCGACATCTGCATCAGTTGAGCATAGGCCTACTGAAACTAACTCAAGAGACCCGTACGTGTCATGGGTCTAGTCACGCGGTACTTGAAAAGTGGGCGACAGCAGGCAGGGGACAGGAAGGGGGACATGCCCCTCCCCATACATTTGAAAGTGGAGGTGATTGTTCCTCCCACTTTTTAATATGCATACACTATGTATGTTTGATTCTATAGCTTGAACTACGAATCATATATTTTGGTCTCGGGTATGCGCCAAATCGCACAATTGAAAGCCCAACATTTGCAAAAGCTCCCTACAGTGGGAGGGGAATACCAATGAAAATATTGTGAGCGATTTATCAATAGTTAATCTTCAAAATAACTTCTTTTTTTGTTTGAAAAGGACTGTAAATCTCGTTTTTTGCCGCTGTTTGCATACTGTTTCTCATATTGCAAGTTTCATCTCGGTTTGCTTGAACTCACCTTTCGAACTCTGTTGGGCAGTGTAAGTTCTCAAACGCACACCTCAAACGAAGTTTATTAAACCCTCATCTATAGCACTCCGTCACAGAAAATAAAATAATCTGAAATAATATATCTTTCAGTAAATTCGGTCCATATGCGATGAACGCAAATTATATTGGAATATCATGTCCCCCACATATGAAAGTGGAGGAGATTGTCCCCCCTCCCTTTGACATCATGTATGTTTGGTTCCATACTTATTTACTTCATATTACGTGAAATTTCTGTTTTAGGTGTGCACCAAATCGCACAATTTCGCGCACAAAAATACAAAAGCTCCCTACTGTGGGAGGGGGGGACACCCCCTCCAACGCCCTCCACCATTCGGGCGCTTCGCTTCCTCGCAATGTCTCCCCTCCACTTTTGAGAAGTTGTTGACGCCCTTGCTTAATTTCATTGGAGCTCAGTGCCCTATATCGATGGCTCTATAGTATACAGGATCACGTACGTGGATCCATCTCATACAAGGCCCAATCTTTCCTCGCTACTCCCGTTTAAAAATACGTTACGAGTAGGTTCACTATTATACTACACTGACACATACAAAGACAATAATGACCATACTTCTACAGTGATATTTTAAACACCAATTTCAACAATTTCTCCACGTGGGATGGGGTAAAACCCCTTCCTTGTATTGCTAATTTTCAATTGATGTACATTGCATGTTGAAGTAAGTTTGTGTTTCAGTCACAACTATACATCTACCTACTTGTATAGTCGGTATGGAAGTAAATTGTCCTTTCCATGTCCTGCTTCAGTCGCAACTCTACGATTGTGTCGGCATCACGATGCGTCAAGTCCAGTAGGAAAGCCTCGATCCTACGAACCGGGACACACAGTTCCTTGTAAGGTATCAGGATCTGTTGGGTGGACTGAGAGTTATAACGGTTAATCGGTAAAAAGTATAGGAAGTACGTAGGATGCGGCCGCAATCACTCTCCCTCCCCCCCCCCCCCCCCCGCCTCGTACCCCTTTGAACCAACGAGATTAATATTTACTACATTTTATAAGATGGACAAGAAGTGTGAATATAAATTTGTCATTAATATAAAATACAAAACCTGTTTGAACACTACCTCTAGTGGTTGTTGCGTTCTCCCTCCACCCAGCGTGCATTTGAGAGTTAAATCCGTGGTCACTGTACCGCTCACGTGCAATATGTCCTCCGGGTAGGCCTGCTTATGATGTAACTTTTCTTCTCGTTGCTCGATGTCCTGCGTGCACATACATGGAAATTAGAGTGTTGGGAATGAGATTAAAATCATAATTTGTTGGATAGTTGAGTTTAAGTAGAGAGGGCGCTACACAAAATAATTTTTCGTGAGATAATGAAAATCTGAGTCTCAAATTTGGAAGGGCGTACTATTTAATGGCAGAATAAACTTATTTGATCAAGATCGGTTCAGAAACGGCTAAAATATCCATGCATAAACTTAACCATTTGTAATAAATGTGGGGCCCTACAAGTATTCCATAATTTTGAACCAGCCGTTGAAAATCGTTCCTCTTTTCAACAAGTTTATATTTTGGTTTGTAGGTAGTTGTTGATTATCTCTCTTTCTAATCACTATTTTGACAAAACATCACATGCACAATATTTTATTTTAAATTGTTTAAACAAATTCGTTTTTTTAAAGCACCCTCTTTCGTTTTTAACAGCTCTATTTTAATGATAACAGGCTTTTTACCTATAGTCGTTTGTAATGTTTGTATTTCTTTTGAGCATGGTGGACTTATAACTATAAGTTTGTAATGTTATGGTGCAGGTTTTGGTTACTAAAATTCCGTTTGACTAAAACTGTACTCTCTCTACCAGAACTCAACTATCCCTTTAAAGTGAAACCAGTAAATTGTCTAACTCCACGAAAACTACTTGGAGCGTCCACATTTCTCTTCTACCCTACCGCGATGTTTGGCTTATTGTAAGAGAAGAATACAGTAGGGTTAGACTTTTTTAAATGCCCCTTTAGTATGACGATCTCTATCATTGATAATCATTCAGCTCAAAAGCGTTAATGTACGGTCATAAACCTCATACACGGTAACAGCTTGAATGCACTCGCCGAGATAATGAGGCAGAATTAAAGAATTTATAATTAATTGACCGACCTGTACGTGTAATTTTCCTACGTACTGAGCTAAAACACCGATGTTTTAAATCGAAATAACTAGGATAAATCGAATGTTCTATAAAAAGAAAAGTGTTCATTAAACGACTAACATTCCAAAGTTCATTATTATTATTTACTTCGTATCAACCTGTCACAGATAAAAGGGTGAATTTTAAGGTTGAAAAGAGGACACGAAAAGCAAAAATGTTCAACACAATTATATCGTAAAATAACTTATCGTAAATGCTTGCGTCTCGGTAAATTTTACATCATTGGAAAGGGAAAAGTCTCGTTTTTGATGAGAAATGATTCGCATATTCATTAATCTTTTAGAATAGTCAGGAGCTAGCAAAATATCACACGGGATCAAAAAATAACTGTGATTTCCGAAATTCCAGCTCTGTGATTGGCTCATTCAACTACTGACCACTGTTGCTGAGGTAACGGGCCCATAGCAACAGTCATTCGCACCTGACATTGCCCGCTTTGTCACCATGCGGTCTTGGTTGAATAGCCCACAAGTCGCGCGTGATGTTGAATAAGCCAATCACAGAGCTGTAATTTGTAAATTCACAGTAATTTTTGAACATCTTGTGATATTTTGCTAGCTCCTGACTATTCTAAAAAATTAATGAATATATGAATGGTGTAGTATCTGAGCCAATACTTTTCTCTTTCCAATGATGTAAAAATTACCGAGACGCAAGCACATTTGATATATTATTTTATAAGGTAAACATGAATCATTAAATTCTTGTTTTATTATCATATTTTAACCTTGTGGACGTGGTGTGGCGAGATTGGTAGAGCGAGTGCCTTCCAATCGTGAGGTCCCGAGTTCGAACCCAAGGTATGCCCATCGCGATTTTCCTTCAGCAAGAAAGTTATCCACATTTGCTGCTCTCGACCCAGGTGTATAAATGGGTACCCGAAAGGATGGGAAGGAGTTACTTAGCACTGTGTGCACCTACGTGGTTGCCTAGCTGGAATGCTCCCCAGGGAGTGGACAATGTGCACTTTGTGTGCTGGGCTGAGTGCAGTATGTATCCGATGACCGGGGTAATAATAGTGATGCGCCGCGAGCGTCGAAAGACGGAACGTGCGCTATATAAGTAGCCACCATTATTATTAAATTTCACCCTTTTATCTACCTCAGATTGAGGCGAAACAAATAATAACATAAACTTTGGAATATAAGGCCTGGTATCGACGCCTTTCTTTTCATGAAACAATTAATTTCTCTTAGTTTATGCGATTTGAAATATCGTTGTTCCTGCTCACTACTTTTTCATAGAAATCCAAGTCATGCATATTTTGTTTATAAATGGGAAGCCTTGTTGATGCTCTGCGATCTCACTGGTAAACAGTAATTCGTTGTAAAATCTGACACAAATGTTCGCTTTTTCAATGAAACTTTTAGACATATGATATCTTACAATCAATTTGTTTGTGATTAAAAGAGAGCAAAGAAAAATGGGATTCCAACGGGATTCGAACCCGAGACCTCCGGATTGCCAGACCGGTGCTCTATTCTACTATATAAAACCCTACGACGGCGTTCCCCCTTAATTCATCATTGCTCAAGTGGTCAGAAGCTATTATAAACCTGACATAAACGCAATATATTTCTGGTCAGTTTCCCTATATGTTTGAATTAATTATTACAAAAAGCTGTATCGCTTCGGTGATCCCTCGCATATATCCCCAAGTTGATTTTAATAATTCGGGTTTATGTCAGGTTTATAATAGCTTCTGACCTCTTGAGCAATGATGAATTAAGAGGTTTCGGGGAAGAACGCCGTCGTAGGGTTTTCTATAGCTCAGTCGGTAGAGCACCGGTCTGGCAATCCGGAAGTCTCGGGTTCGAATCCCGTTGGAATCCCATTTTTCTTTGCTCTCTTTTAATCACAATATATTTCTGGTCAGTTTCCCTACATGTTTGAATTAATCATTTTGTTTATTAGGATTGAAGTCTCAAGTGTGATTTTGGGCAACATCTGACACTTTTACAGGTGCACCTTACACAAAAGTATATTTATCACGTACATTTTGTCTTCCATGAACCTATGGACATTTAATCCTCGGCTTGATGCACGATCTATACAAAACATATTTTTACTGACATGGTTGAAGAAATGGAATTGTAATAAACATAAACTCGCTTGATTTGCTTATTCAAGTATAAATTCACAAATACTTCAAACAAGTATACTACAAAAATAAATCACCTGTAATACGACTTTGAACACGAATTTACACATGTTATGTAAAAATAATAAATTTCGTTAATGTTAGCTTCAATATTTTGAATTTATTTGTATTATACAAACAATTTGTACAATATGGAATGTGCCTGCTCAGTTTGTAAGTTTGCGCAATGTTTACAATGTTACTGTTTAATATACGAATCATAATCAAATAAATGATAACGATTATGAAAATATCGCGTGAGGCCGCAAACCATGACGGAAAGATACGAGTGTGCTAAGCCGTATCAGAAAGCAATAGCTGCATGAAAATAAGGGCAGTGATTTGAGAGTTTCAAGATCAAAGTTGTCTAAATGGTAGTTCAACCTCATGGTTCATCAATAACATGATTACAATAATAATAATACTAATATTAATAACAATAATAATAACAATAATATTAATAATGATAATACAGATAATATAAGAATAATGATAAAATAGTAATAATAGTAATAAAGAGATAATCTCAATAACCTGCAAGTTCCCCTGTAGATTGTCGAACAGGTGCAGGCGTAGGATCGGTATGCGAGTGCGCGGCATTTGGATGGGAAGAAAGAGAACGAAGCAAAGCCGCTTCGCTTTGACGAACAGTCTCTTCACCGCTTTCAAGAACCGGGAGAAGTGAGTAATTCGCAGTTCGACCCTGTCCTCGCTGAAACTGCAGTCCATTGCACTGTCAGGTACTTCAGATGATCCAACCCGAGACCATGTGGAGGCTACATAGAATGACAAAATACATTATCATTACGGCTGGAGATTCGCAAAACCCTGACTGTAAGTCTTAAAGTTGCGCGGACAAGACATATAGAGGGCCGGGGAAAAAATTACTCAACCACCCGCATTGGGCCGCGCCATGACAGTCAACTAGGCTAGAACGAACGTGCTGCTAAAAGGGGATACCATTAGTTTGTACAGACGGCGCGTCTCGTGCGTACGTAGCGCGCGCATAATATGACTAGCGTCCTCTATTTGCCTTGTCCGCGCCACTTTAAAGGTTCACAGGTTGTAAAGTGTCAGATATTGCCAAAAATCACATTTGAGATTTCAATCCTATACAAAAATCATTGTAAGATGTCTCCGAATGATGTGTGAAAGTTTCATTGAAAGAGAACACTGCTTTCCTGGTAAAAAAAAAGCGAAAATTTGCGTCAGCTTTTTACAACGAAGTGCTGAATAACGTGTCTGAGGTTTATGACCGTCCATCAGACGATCTTGAGCTGAATGATTACCAATGATTTCTATCGTCATACTAAAGGGGCATTACAGAAATCTAACCATACTTTATTCTTCTCTTACCATAAGCCAAACAATGCGGTAGAAGAGAAATGTGGAAGCTCCAAGTTATTTTCGTGCAGTTTTCTCGTTTCACTTTAATGTATACAAAACAAAACAAAAATTATAACTTCATGTTTTATATCTATACGTCAAACTGAAGCAGATATAAATTCATAAGCAAGTTGGTTACATAACAATAGTGTTGTGCGGAGATGAACCTCTCCTGCTTGCTGCACTACCCAACACAACAATATTTTTGCTGGCCAATTCCTCCCTCCATTTACCAGGAAATGAAACAAATCAAAACAACTTTCGTTTATGTGATCCACAATTCATAAAAATCGAATAAAAATGACCAACTCTGTTGTTTTGAAGACCGCAAAATGTAGAAACAATTTTTTATTTCCAAATCCGTTTTCCGTAGCAAGGCTTCCAAAACGATCCACTGTTGAACTAGTCTAGGTTCTATACTCTGTATTATACACCTTTCCCTCATATACGCGTAACCCGGTGCTTCTGTATAATATTCACCGGGCGTAAATGTATATGCACCGGGTTACGCGATATATGGTGGAAAGGTGTATACAGAGTATATAACCTATAGTCTAGGCGATTGGTGCGAAAATTGCTCGGAAAATGATACAAGTATGAAATTTTCTACACATGTAGGTCTCATCATTCTAAGCATTTTCAGAGGTGGAGCCAATGTAAACGGTACATAGTATAGCAACGGTTGCTAAGCAACGTATTTTCCATAGCAACCAACATGTAAGATGCCTATAGACCAATTTTTCCGAACAATTTAATGTATTTTAATATCTGCAGCTTTGCTCTTCATCATAACACCACCCTGGAGCAATTGCAATATACACCATCATAGCAACAGTTGCTAGGCAACACATTTTCCTTAGCAACCAAGCAAATTTGATGTTTGCAGACCAATTTTACTAAACATTATAATGTATTTCAATATATATTGCTTTACTATGCATAATATATTCACTCTGAAGCAAAAGGCCACCCCACAGTGCACATGGCTTTAAAATGGTTGCTAGGCAACGCATTTACCTGATTGTATCAACATTTGGGCTTTTCTAACCTGTCAACTATTGTTGGCCAATTTTTGACTTACTGAATGTAGGTGCGTAGGACGGTGTGTACCCTTGCTCCCCTACGAGAAATCCTGCTCTATTCTGATCTATCCTGGGCTAGATGTTCTGCCTCATGAATGGATAGACCCATATCGCACCTAACTTGGTCCTTCCATCTCGTAGGAGGGCGTCCCCGTGGTCTGCGTGCGTCAAAGTCATTATGGTATGCTTGGTATGGTAGGCGGTGATGCGGCATGCGTACCACATGGCCAAACCATTTCCGGCTACGTTTTGTTATTTCTTCACATATGGTGCTTGGGATGTTCAGCCTCTGTCTGATCTCTTCGTTCCTTATTCTGTCCATTAGGTGAACTCCAAGAATGGTCCGGAGGCATCTCATTTCAAATACCTCAAGCTTACATGTAGATCTATCTGATTTACGGAGGGTCCAGGATTCTGCTCCATATGTGTCAATAGGGAGGATCAGGGCTATGTAGATCCTGACTTTGAGTGTCCTTGAAATATCTTGGTTGGACCAGATGGCACTTTTCAGCCTTTCAAATGACCAGGCTGCCAGTCTTGTTCTCCTCTTCACGTCATCTTCTATAGAAGGTACCATGCTGCCGAGAAAGACAAATTTATCCATTTTCTCGATGTTGGTGTTGTTTAGTGTAATAACTTTTTGGTCCTCTGTCATGATTCTGCATTTCGTGGCATTGATTTTCATTCGTCAACTTCTACATGCCTTTTCCAGTTCCCGTGTAAAGATTTGGAGGTTTTCAAATACAAGTTCCATGAGGGTGGTGTCATCTGCATAACGGATGTTGTTAGTACGCATGTCACCCATCTGTATTCCACTGTCTACTTTTTGGATGTCATTCATCACAAATTCCAGGAATGGGTTAAAGAGGCTTGGAGAGAGGAGGCAGCCTTGTCGAACACCAGTTATGACATCAAACCATTCGGTTATCTTACCGTTAACCATAACAGAGCAGTTGCTTTGCTTGTACATGCTCTCTATAAGCTCGACTAGGGACTTGTCCACACCAATGGAACGTAAACATTTCCAGAGAGCTTCTCTCCAAATAGTATCGAATGCCGCTTTAAAATCAAATGTCAAGTGGATTGGTATCTTTCTTTCTCTGGCCTTTTTGATGATCTGTCTGACGACAAACACAGCATCTGTGGTGCCTCTACAACTTCTGAACCAGCATTGTTCCTCAGTCAGATGGTTCTCAATGGTTCCCTGTATTCTCCTGAGGACCGTCCTACAGAATACTTTCCCAGGTATGGAGAGTAGTGTTATAGCCCTGTAGTTGGATGGGTCCAGCTTTTCTTTCTCACTGGAGTGATGAGACCCTTGCTCCAGTCTTCCGGGGTTTTACCTTCCAACCATGCTGCATTTATTATTTTGAGCAGGAGTAGTCTCATCGGCTGTCCACCAGTCCTCAGGGTTTCGGCCGCTATTTTGTCCTAACCACAGGCCTTGTTGTTCTTCAACAGTTTTATTGCTGCCTCTACTTCTTCAATTGTGAAAGGTTCACTTGGGTTATCTGTAGGTTGAGGGTCAGGTATGGTCTGAAGAGTATTTCGACCCTTAGAAATTGCGTGTAAAGGTGGCCGCTAAAATGTTCTTCCCAGCATTTCAACACTTCTGCAGAAGCCGTTTTAAAGATGCCGTCCTTGTTCTTTACGGCAGGTTGCATCTTGTCTCTTTCTCCAGATAGTTTCTTAACCTTCTTGAAGAGCTCATGGATGTTGTTCTTTGCGTGAGCAATCTCCATTTCTTCCACCTCTGCGTCAAGAATTTTCTTCTTCCAATTCTTCACTTCATACTTGACCGTCTTATTGAGTTTTTTGTAGCTCTTCTTGTTGTGGGCAGAGGGATTGTTCATCATTCTGGCTTTCCTCCCTTGTTCACACGCCTTACAGACATCTTCTGGGCGACCTATAACTTGTTTTGACCTTTTGAAGCCTACAACTTCTTCTGTGATGTTATTGGTAGTATCCCTGAATTGCTTCCACAGCTCATCTGCATCCGTGTCCTGAAGCTGAAGTTGTGGTTCAAAGGCACAGTCTCCAATCCTGGCTTTAAATGCTTCTGCTATGTTAGAGTCCTTAAGTCTGCCAACGTCGTAGCTTTTGGGAAGGCTCTTCATTCGCTTAGACTTTGTAGGTGATAGCTTTACATTTGCCAGTACTAGATTGTGGTTTGACCCAACCTCTGCTGAGCAGTATGATCTGCAGTAGGACTTGATGTTCTCTAATTTGGTAATGATGAAGTCTATCTGATTTATGTAATGTCCACACGGGGACGTCCATGTTGCCCATTCTTATATTCCTACATGTTCCTACATTATTTGTGTTGGAAGTATGTGTTACACACTGCCATTCCGTGTAGCATACAGAATTCTAGAAGCTTCTCCCCTCTGCTATTGAGCTGTCCTAGTCCATACTTGCCCAAAGGTGGTGCCCATACTCCGTGGTCCGCTCCTACTTTTGCATTGAGGTCACCCATCGCAATTTTTAGAGAACAGTAGTTGTCATGATATAGAAGTTTAAATGTATGTATTTAGTTATAGTTACTGAGGTCACTTATTAAACTTAAATAATTGTGAGTCCATACTATTACTAGGAATATTATGGTATTTAGTATCGTATATATAACCCCCTGCATCAGCAGAGAACCCTCTTGTTGTCACCGATGGTGCTAATGTACTCTGTATACCTGCACGAGACACATCCAGCATTACTCCCTGCAACCATGAAGAAGCAGATTCCAGGATCATGGTAGGCCTACATGTTGCCGATGCTGTCAGACAGGGCTTTCACAAGATCCTTGTTCGGACAGTAGATACTGATGTACTTGTGTTAGCAGTAGCAACTGTACAGCAGCTAGGAATAATAGACCTCTGGATCGCATTCGGAACTGGCAAGAACTTTCACTACATCCCGGCTCATGAGATAAGTGCCTCCCTTGGCCCACAAATATCGTTGGTTCTTCCGGTGTTTCGTGCTTTCACGGGCTGCGACACTGTTTCCCAGTTTGCCCAAGTTGGAAAGAAGACTGCATGGAAAATGTGGGAGACACATGATGAACTCACTGGAGCCCTGTATGAGCTGCACTGTGCACCAGATCAGATATCTGAAGAGACTGAGGCTGCCCTAGAGTACTTCACCATCCTTCTCTATGATAAGACAGCAACATGTACCTCCATCAACGAAGTCAGAAAGCTTCTATTCACACGAAAATGGCGTCAGATGTCAGCGCTTCCCCCCACCAAGGCTGCATTACAGCAACATATCAGAAGGGCAGCATTGCAAGGTGGGCACCATTGGGGACGTACTACTATGCCATATCGCCAGATGCCCTCCCCTTCTGAGTGGGGATGGACTTGCCCAGAACAGTGGAGACCCCTGTGGACAAACTTACCTGAAGCAAGCGCATCCTGCCCAGAGCTGCTGAGGTGTCAATGCAGGAGCAGGTGTAGAGACTGCAAATGTGTACGAGCGCTCTTAAAATGCACTGTGTATTGCACATGCACAGGAGATTGCGACAATGCCTGAAACTATGATCAATGACTTACGACTTCATGGTGAGAACATGTATTGTTAAAACAATCCATCTGTCCCAAAATAGCTGGTTGCTTCCATGAATGTATTGCCTAGCAACATTTTTAAAATTTGATATGGGGTATCATACCATAACCCTGGCTTACTAATTACCTTGCCATAGGCCTTATATTGACAAGAAAATTGTTTGAGTTAAATGGATACCATGTGAAGTGATTGTTTTCATATGTACACAGCTTGTTGCTATGGTAAAGATGTTACTAAGCAACTGATTTGTTTATATTATTTACCAATTAACCTTCATAACAGTTGAAAATATACCCAAATATTTCTCTGTTAGCTGTTTTAGGCAGTGAGACGTGAAAAATCATTTACAAATAGACAATTACGATAAAAAATATACAGTCGTTATGGTTTATCTGTTGCCTAGCAACACAAAAATGTTGTTTTGTATTAATATTGAAACTTAAAATGACATTATAGCACGTCTTTAGTTAGTTTTGATGCTAAAACACATAGCATCATGCTTTTGGAATGAATAAGATATGATTAAAAGGCTCGTTGCTAGGGTCAATAAGTTTCTTAGCAACCGTTGCTAAGAAACAGGCCGGATGCATTGGCTCCACCTTTTAAAATATTCAGTATAGGCTCAAGTATAACTGTACCAAGTTTCATACTTGTATCATTTTCTGAGCGATTATCGCCTTTTTTTGCACCGATCGCCTAGACTACTACCCAGCTAGCCACCTGACGTCGGGCCGATGTCGGAAGTTGGTTGGCGGATGTCGGCATATCGCCGTTGGCTCGAGGTTAAAATGTCCGCCAGCCCAACATCGTCACGACGTCATTTTTGTGATATATTGGCATAACGTCATTTTCCGACAATGGCCCAACATCATGCCATGAGATGATGTTGGGCCATTGTCGGAAAATGACGTTATGCCAATATATCACAAAAATGACGTCGTGACGATGTTGGGCTGGCGGACATTTTAACCTCGAGCCAACGGCGGTATGCCGACATCCGCCAACCAACTTCCGACATCGGCCCGACGTCAGGTGGCTAGCTGGGTAGACTACAGACTGTTGAACGGGAATTGGATTTCGGTTAGTTGATATTGTATTCATGATATAATTACAAATGTTGAACCAAATTACTACTTACAGAAATCCTCACTCGTGAACACCACACTCTCCACGCTCTTCGGGTCTGTGAAGATAGCACAGTGGGGCATGGACACTGTGATTGGCTCTTTGAACACAAGACCGGATGGAGTGCAGTGGATACCAAAGTTGACCATCATCTCATCATCTCGCAGGTCCAGGTCATCAGGAGGTTTCGTCAGGACCTGAATGGTGATCTTTTGTCTTGGCCCCTCTTCTAGCGATCCAGGAGGAATGGAGAGAGTGACATCGTAGAATGGAACACGCAGTTCACCGCCGTGATGGTCGAACGTTCCGCTGGCCGTGTCAAGTGAGGGCTCGATTGGGGTAACTGTTAATAAGAGAGGTATGAGATCTGATTTATGCGAAAATTGTACGTTTATAATGATGAACACTGATGGGGGTCAATATATCTATTTAAATCCCATGTGGCATGCCCCTGCCCCTCTTTCTCAAAAAGTAAAAATATATTATTTTTACGTGGGTGGGCCATGTGTGTGTGTATGGGGGGGGGGGGGGGGGGGGGGTGGTGGGGTGTAATGTACGACAAAACATCACAATACACATCAAATACATGATTGTAGACTACCTTATTAATGTTTTTAGATTGAAACACAGGGGTATGTATATTTTTGATGGATATTGGTTTGGCACGCCCCCCCCCCCCCCCAACACCCGCCACCCCCCTCCCCAATTAATCACAAATGGTCTATACAGAAACGTAAGCTCCATAGTAATGTGAAACGGTCAGATTGCTTGATTCTACAAAGAATTTCTTTCCAGTTATTACTTCTCAACGTTATGAGGTCAATGTGATGTCTTTTATTGGTTCACTCGTGCAAAAACAGAATTAATGATTTCAGAATGCGATTTTTCTTTTGCAATTTATATTTTCACTTCAATATACATTTATATTGAAGTGAGAATGAAATTTAAAAAAATAAGCAGAAGAATGCACATCAAACACATCAGCATTCATTTTACAGATGGTCTAATTCTACAATATTGTGTGAAAGAACGTTGTGTTTATTATGATTGCTAAAAGATAATGTTTGATATAGTGTTTATTTTGTAACGAAAAAGGGCTTTATTATTCAACTCACGTGATGCTCTGGTTAGCAGGTAGACACCGTCCTTGAACTCTGTGCGCATCAACTGTGGGCAGAATCTTTCTCTCAAGGTAGTCAAGACGTCCTCCGACATATCGCCTCCTCGTGCTCGTGGCTTCAATGTAAGGGTATTCAGCGAATGGAGTTGAGGAGGTTTGATCTGATACTTCGATTCGCGCACTTGGAATGCTCCGGTCGCGATGTGAAGTTCATGTAAATCTTCACACGAATGTGATATGATTTCAAGACATTCTTCTATAGTTTTACCCACATATCCTCTTTCTTCTGTTATTGAAACCTTCTGAACTGAAGCAGTTACCGCCGATGATTTGCCATAGCTTTTGTTGCCACGCAGTTCAACCCAACCACTAGTTATCCCTATTTCCTTTATTCCGGGGCACACGCATCGCACTGTCGTCATAAGGTCCTCAATGTTATCGAACTCATCCTGCGCATGGAGCTCTAGGATGGTTATGTTAGAGTCCATGTACTTGTACCAAGAACTCATCTCCAGTGCTCGGTGATAACCCAGAATAATATCGTCATGTGATGTTATTTGCAATGTGGAAAGTTTCGGACACACACTGCATATAACTGCAAGTAAATTTGCCAAGTAACCAATGATGAGATATGTTGATTCTACTCTGAGAGTTTCAAGTGTGTTTATCCCATCACCAGTCGTGTGGATATTGCTCAAACAACTTTGCGATATGTCCTCCCTAATATTAATACAGTTTGAATGTTAAGTTCTCGAATACCGGATTGACTTCCTGCGCTTTCATAAGAATATCAATAATACACGCTTTATCATCAAGCACCTTTGCCTCGAGAGTATCTGAAGATGAATGTGTAATCTGGAAGGATATTTTAATTAGAAATATGATATATAGTGTGTTGTAGAAAAGGACTACGCATAGTATATCATGCATTATAGTCCCCACACGTAATTTATCAATTTACAACAGAACATAGGCATGAAAGGTTGTTAATTAACAATTTATTTAACATGTTTAAGGGTTAGTTAGTTTTTGGTAATTTGGTAAAGAGGGCGCTTCAAGAAAATAATTTGTTTGTACGAAATGAAAAACGGAGTGTAAAATTTTAAAAAGTATACAATTTGAATGACAGAATAAACTTTATTTGATAAAAATCGGTTCAGAAACGGCTAAAATATCCATAAACATAACCATTTGTAATAAGTGTGGAGCCCCACAACAATTCGATAATTTATAACCAGCTGTTAACGGTGTGGTGACAAGAAAATCAGCTAAAAATTGTATTTTAACCCTTCAGAAAGCCACTTTCATGTAAATTTCGAATAAAACAACCGTTTTGCACTTGGAAAATTATTTATAAATGATATGAGGACCTAAAAATTTACTTAGATAATGCCCTACAAAAAAATTGCGTCCGGGCGAAGAAAAATGACGTCATTGTTGTGACGTCACATGCAGGCAATCGCAGGATCCCCCGATACTCGAATTGTCATAGACTTACTCGCTGAGCGCATCTAATCAGGTTGACAGAGAGATATTATTTCGATTTTTTTTTTCAATATCTACATACATTTGTATGAGTTTATAATTATCGAGGATCCACACTCAGATTTAACTGATTCTAACAGTGAGCGTGAATCAAATGAATGATCTGGATCAGAGTCAGAAACAAGTTTTGAATTGACAGATCCTGAAGATAAAATTCCAAATGTGCGTCGGCAGCCAAAATGGAGTGGCAGTGATAGAGGTGCAACCGTAAAGATTTAGGCCTGTGGCTGAGCAAATTCATGACAATTTCCCCAGATTTGCAGACATCATTTTCATAATTCTTATTTCATTTTTGTCTTCACAAATACAACAAATATACTTGCCAAATAAAGGCGCATACTTACTCTAAAATCGCTTCGAGGAAGTCTCCGATATGATTATAGCAACAGTATACCCAGCACGGACTTCCGGCCATCAGCACGCAAGAGCGCTGCGTCTAGCGCAGGCCTAGCCTAACCCTATCATAATGAACCCTAGTAGCCACTTGTGGGCGGCTTCATCCGATCACGTCTCAAAACACGGTGTACAAAAATGCGGCGTTTCACACTCAAATTCATCTTTTTATGCGGCAATAAAATGACAAGCATCGATGATTTGATGGATCTATTTAATAATATTTACGAAAATATATTTACAAAACATTCAGAATTACCTCAGCTTTGAGCAAGATATTACTTTTCCCGAATTAAACAAATCCAAAACTCAAGTCGTTGGCGAGCGTGAGGCAGGTTTTCAATAAGCGGTTGATGAACATAGTCAATCAATTTCTGGGCATCGGTTTCATACACGTAGTCTACGCCGTTTGCAAATTAACAACAAAACTACAAAAGAGCGCTAAGTTCACCTGGTCCGAGCGAGTAACTAAAACATAGTACCGAGCTTATAAGCACTTTTTGGTGCCGTTTTTGCAGGTAATCGCTTTTGTATTTGTTTCAAAAGCCATGCAAACATATAAGTAAATTAAGAAATAGTCTAGAATAGGTGCGATCGTAATAATCTTGCATTTTCGTTTAGTTGGCGCGGCAGCTAGCTAGCCAGCGAGAGCATAACCTGTCTTGCCGCGCGGGCCCCCCGAAACTCCGGCAGACCTGCACACACTCGCTAGGTCCTTCCCTGTCGGCCCTCGTTAATTTAACTTTTCAGTTCTAAATCCGCCTCATACGTGGATCCTTAGGGGAAACGGTGCATGCTAATACTTCCTTAGATGTGTTGCTGCATCCTACTAAAATTAATTCCTGAGGCAATTTCAGTTAATCCTCAATTTTCAAGCAAATACGAGTTTGTTTTACTAGCAAGTCAAAGTGTTTGCATTGAACCACGTTGTAAACAATTCTCGCTGATCCGTGTTATTGCCTGCATGTGACGTCATGACTCATGAGCTTATCGCTCCGCTATAAACAACTTTTTTAGGAGTATGGAACGCCGACGCGAAAAAAAAGCAAACAATTTGCATGAAATTTTCCGTTTAAGGATTTTTGTGAAAAAAAGAATGTGGTATATTAATAAAGGCACATATTCAAAGCTATAAACCTGAGTCAAAGCCGGGATTTCACCCCCCCCCCCCCCCTCCCCACCCCCCCCCCCCCCCCCCCCCCCGCCCATCGAAAAAACAGTTGAAAATTAGTTGCCAACTGGTACCATTGATACCAGTTGGCCAACTGGTTTCAATATGGAAATTGGTACACTGGAATCAACTGTAATCAATTGGAATCTACTGGAACAACCACTAAGAATCCAGTAAGAATCCAGTAAGAATCCAGTAAGAATCCAGTAAGAACCCGGTTAGACTGACCAGTAGGAAACCCAGTTGAAGCCATTAAGAAATCAGTAGTGGGATTAACCAGTACATGAGGACCAGTTAAAGTACCGTAGAAACCCGCTGTGAAGCACCTATCGATCTCTTGCTGTCGTCTTGTTTTTAAAGAGCGCTCCCAAACTACGAAATGAAGACAGTATTCAAGAATGCAAACGATGTACATGAATAAATGAATGTTCATGCCATTTATGACTTATGATATGGCGTAATTAAGGCGAGCGAAGCGAGCTTGAACATTTTAGCAATTTAAAGGGGTAGTTTAGTTTTGGTAAGGCTGAACTTTAGTAACCAAACCTTGACAATAACCTTCAAAACTAATAGTAATAACTCCACTATGCTCGAAAAGTATACAAACTTGCAAAATGACTAAGTAAAAAGCATGTTATCATTCAAAAAGAGCCATTTTGATCACGAGAGGGCGCTTTTTTAAAGGCGTCAGTTTCAACCATTTTCCATAGACAATAATGCATGTGATGTTTTATTACCAGACTGATTTTATAGAGAGAACATCAACAACTACTTAAATAACACTTTCGAAATTTGTTGAGAAAGTGGAAGCATTTTTTGAATTTTTTGAAAAAACCGTTAATTATTTGGGCCCCAAATAATTATGAGATCAGATACATTTATTGATATTTAAGCCGTTTGTGGGTCGATTTGGACCAAATAAAGTTTATTCTGCCATTAAAATTGCATGTTCTCTCAAATTCGACACTCAGTTTTTCATTACCTCACAAAAAAATTGTGATGTGCAGCGCCCTCTCTACCAAAACTAAACTTCCCCTTTAACATCGGAAATTGCCAATTGTTTTAATATTATTGTATGGGTATATTCGTGTTATGTTATTGCGTTTTGAAGGGTCAAATATATAAACACCCGAGGTTGTAGAATATTATATATACGGAATGCGAGCGAAGCGAGCTGGAAAATGTTTGCAATTTAACATCGGAAAATTGCCATTTGTTTCAATATTATTGTAAGGGTATATTCGTGTTATGATATTGCGTTTTGAAGAGTAATAGATAAACACACGAGGTTGTAGAATATTATATATACGGAATGCGAGCGAAGCGAGCTGGAAAATGTTAGCAATTTAACATCGGAAATTGCCATTTGTTTCAATATTATCTCGTGGAAAATTTTTGTAGCCGAGACCAAGAAATGTCAACATTTTCGAGCCCGAGATCGGGTTTCTTCGCAAATTTTCGAGGCCGAGACCAGGTTAATGAGGGTCGAGACCGCTTGTAAGTGGTCTCCAGACCACTTATAAGTGGTCTCGAGACCGGCTAAAATTTGAAAAGGGGGGGTTCAAACCCCCCAAAACAGCCATTTTGGGGCCAAAGGGGGGGGGGGGGGGGTTCAACCCCACAACCCACCCCCCCCCCCCCCCCCCCCTGGGTACGCCTATGATTATATGTTATAAAAATATAGCTGTACAAAATAAAAGCCTTTTGCATAAATAGTCTGAAAATTTCTTTGGTAAGGTATTTGCACATGAACAAAATGTGTATTTCCTGATTCCTGAGAAAATGAGCAAGTCATCACAGGCAAGTCATAAACCTGGGGGGTGTTTCACTAAGCACTAAAATCGATCTTAAAATCGATCCAATCAATTTTAGATCGATTTTAGAGAACACTGGGCACTAAAATCGATATCGATTATAGTGTCCGTTTCACAAAGCAAATCGGGATCGATTTTAGCCCTAAAATCGATTTTAGCCTAAAATCAGTTTGAGAGCGGTTTTAGGGCTGGGAACGATCAGTATGGTATGGAAAGGGATGTCTAAATTATATTTATTATGGAATTGGTGTGAATAACTGAATATATGTTGTTATTATTTAACATTCTGATTATTTCAAGAATATTTTGAAACGTAGTTTTAATCTTGATTATTTTTAGCCAACTAATTATGTCATCTTGTAATTCGTGCCCATATCCATGATTGTTTTTATATAATAACACTGTAAATATGCCAATAAACGAGTATTTAAAAACATGCATTCTAATATTCCAGTACAAATGCAAACATAACGACGAACACTGACATTAAGATGCCCATACAAACATTTATACATACAACTATGCACACTTACGCACACCTAATACATTTTTATTTGGCATTCATTCACTTATGATCATACACATCCACTAATACACAACTCACCGGCAAACAACGATTCACCAACTATTATGAAAGTAGATGAACACACAAATACATACATACATACATACATACGCACACACACACACATACATGTACCCACATAATCACAAAAATATGCACAAATAATACTACATACATACAAAATAAGTACGCACATTCCAATGCGTGAATCCCTCAAAAAATGTAATAAGATGGTTAGTTTCATGAAATATCACAAAGTAGTGTAGTGTTTGGTTGAAAATCATAATATTCAACAATTTTAATGAGATGGAATCATTTCAAATGCCATATAAGATGTATATATAGATTATTTGATAATTTGTAGTAATAATTTGAATAATATATTAATGATCGATTATGGGAGAAAAGGATCGATCAAATGTTTAACTGAGAAATTAATCAAGAAAACATTCACAAATATAAATAAATGAAAACACAACATTATTTTATATAACTGTTAATTAAATGCTCCATGAATATGTACAAAATTCAAAGGGATGGAATTATTTCAAATGCCATATAAGATGTATGTTTTGTATTTGATCATTAATAGTAAAAATTATATTATATATTCGTGATCGATTATGGGAGTAAGTAATCGATCAAATGTTGAACCGAAAGATGAATCAAGAAAACATTTACAAATATAAATAAATGAAAACACATTATAATTTACTAAAACATCAACTGTTAATTAAATACTCCATGACAATTTACAAAATTCAAAGGGATGGAATTATTTCAAATGCCATATAAGATGTATTTTTTTGTATTTGATCAATAATAGTACAAAATTAGATTAATTAGTGATCGATTATGGGAGTAAGGAATCGATCAAATGTTGAACCGAAAGATGAATCCAAAAAACATTTACAAATATAGATAAATGAAAACACATTATAATTTACTAAAACATCAACTGTAAATTAAATACTCCATGACAATTTGTAATGATATTTCGGCCATAGGCCTTTTTCAAATTCTTACTTATAATTTAATATACTGGATGAAATAAACTGAAAGAATAATAGCATTATCAGATGACTTAAAAGTAAGTCAGTTTGATACACATTACCCTGTTTTAAAACCATGTAATATAGTATTATTAAGAAATTATCAACAAATTAAAGATCACATTATTGTTTGATTATTGGATAGATATTTGTAATATTACTAAAATATGTTGTATTGTACTCATCTTTAAAAAAAAAAGTTATCTTGATGTTTCGGTTATATAATAACATTAATTAAATTAACATTTAAGTGCTATTCTACTATGAAGACTAGACTACCCTGTAAATCAATCAATACATACTACAATACAAAATGTACCAATATGAATAGAGGAAAAGACAAAATAGTACATAATACACATTATATCATCAATACAATTAACATTCTGTTTTTAAAGCCAGAAATAAAATTCCAAACAAATTAACAATTTAAAAAACACATTTCGGCCAAGCTAAACATATGTCTCTATAAATTAAAATAAAGTCATTCTCACTGTCATTACTGCTTTTGAAATAATGTGAATTATTATTTTTACAAAATGCATTCAGACATACAAATAGGAATATTAATCAAAACATATAAATCAAAACTGCATCCATTTTCTTCGTTTAATGATAGGTTGGTATTCATAAACATACATTTCATTTCAATCAACAGTTATTACAATACATACATAACAAAAACAACAATCCTACAGGTTACAAATTTCTGTCATTGATCTGTTTGTTAAATTATAATAATTGTCTTGCAAAATGTGACTAATCTCAATGTAATCATAAAGATGGTAGAACACTAGTACTTCAGAACCCCAAACCTAGTAACTCAGTAATTTTATTTGGAATACTAAAATCAACAAAATCAAAAGAATGTAATAAAAGTTTGCATGTCAGCAAAATAACCCTGTGATTAGATGACTAAATTTAATGTATCATATTTAATTATAAAAAGAAAATTTTACTTTAGTATGGGGAAACCCAAATTAATGAGTTTCATGTATATCATGGACATCTTCTCTGTTTGACATTAAAAAATGAAACACATTTATCATTATACTCAAATGAAATAAAAATACCAAAGTTGACTTAGATGAAGTGTAATATGGGTAGATGTTTACTCCAGGGTAACCCTAGAGACATTCAGCACTCCTGCCAAAGCACCTTCACTTGACCATGGACGACACCTTGGCTGCACCTTCATGCAAAATGTAAACAAATACAGGAACATTAACAACTCACATGAACGTGTCTATAATTATTTGTTAAGGAATGTCCATGATTTGAATTTAAATAATGTCTACCATATTTGTGACATTCTCTCTCCTCAATCCAGATTTGTTTGTAAACAAAACTCAATACAAATTAAATGAAATACTTTTAGTGATATCACAAGTCACAAATATTTGGTACTAACATTCTTCAGAACTAATTATCACAACCCTTAATCCAGTAGTTCATGCACAAATGCATTCTAATTTGTATTATAATATGAGTGCTCTTTTTTGCATGTAATTTCTTACATGCAGGATGACACTTTTACCTAAACTATTTAAATCATTTTTGTTCTGATTTCAAAAAGTAAAACAGAACAATGTATGTCCAATAGTTGTTCCACTGATAAAAAGTGATATGTCTTGCACCTACTTGAAAGAAGCAAAATTAGTCCCAGAAACCCTCAGTCTGTTCATTGAAGTGCTCACCAGTCAGTGAAGAGTGATACCACTGCTGATCTGCCTGTACATGGGAATCAGCAAATAAATCATACTTAAATTTGATATACATATAAATGTTACTTTATATTAAATACAGTGTTTTAGACCCATGGCCTAAAGCTAAGTCATTACTTAGATCCAAACCTAGACATGTATCTTCTTTGTAGAGTCTATAGTACGAAAATAAAATAATTTGGAATTTAAAAAGAAAGAGGAATACCACATAAATACATTGAAACAATTATTCATCATCTTTATACAAAATTGTGGGCATTAATTTTAATCAAACCAGTGAAACAACATTTCATTAATAGCTATGACAACATTATGACAATTAATGCATTATTATTTTAGAACTTGTTCATCCTCTCTTCAATTTAAAATAAGTTAGAGACAAATTGTTTGAAAGTCTAGTCTTACCTGTGTCAAAGATTAATCCTGTAGCGTAATAGTTTCCCCTCCAACAATGATGAGCCGACACCGTCAGGCTTACCAAACATGTGTACACTCAGTGCCAGACCTGGACTGAAAACATGAAAATTGTATTTTAGTCATGGACGTAGTTGTTCCAATGTTTGCCGCAACCTCAGCTCGGTTCAGTTTGAGATCTAGTCTTGATATAGACTTTACTACTACTAGTCATCTATTATAAATGTAGCTACTTCTAGTCCTGACTTAAAATATGATAACTATAATTTTAATTGTTGACTTAATGTAGAGTCCCCAGACCCAGAAATCGTAACACTTTAGTTTGTTTCATCATCATCATCATCACTCATCAGTGGACCAACCGAGTCCCGACCAAGTATATTAGATTCTTATTTTAGAATATCTATATTTATTATCAAGATCTACCGGTAGTGACCGATACATTATATTGAGTTTAGTGATTTACTCTTTCGAAGTTAGACTTGTCTTACTCTTAGAACCAGTCTCAGGAGTCAGAACTTTTCAAAATGAAAGTTAATTTAGACCATGAAGGCATGATTTTTGAGAAATTCAGATGAATATTGTATTTTTTCTGTCATACTTCCAGCCTCAAGACCTTCCATTCCATTCGACATCATAGTTATGTCAACAGGACATAACAAAAAAGGCCTAGAGCGGCCTAGATCTACTTTTCAAGCACTAGTCTAGCCTAGTAAAGATGTAGTCTTTCTCTAGGCTAGACATAACGGGAAACAAATTTATATCTGTGACATTACATGAAACACTATACGTCGGGCTGTATAAAGATAAAATATGACTAATACACTGCGATTATTGTGTTCGGCATTAATGTTCGATAAAATTTGTCAACAATTAAGCATGATATAGCACTCAGTACACATTGATCACAATCTGTACGATATGTCATTTGAATTCATGAAGAACAAGTATAGATACTATTCAAATAAAGTCATAAAAGTAATATTTGTACCTTCTCAGCTCTCACTTTCGCGGCCATTTCTACACGATTTCTGTCGTCTGCAGTGCTAGACGTGGGCATCAGCCGCTATCACGATAATTAATTTATTGCTAAAATCGATTCGATCGTTCCCCGCCTAAAATTAGTTTAGTGAAACATCTTGCCGCAATTGATTTTAGGGTAGAATCGATTCCAGTCACTAAAATCAATTTTAGGCTTAAAATCAATTTTAGTTAGTGAAACACCCCCCTGAGTTATAATAATAACTGTAATAAGTGCACTCTGTTAAAGGGCAATGCAACTCAAGAAAAGAGTTTATATATCATACTATTCCTGTTTATTATATATAACATTACTCCGACTCAGATTTCTGCTTTGGAAGAAAACGTGAAAACTCTATCGCCTTTACCGCTATTTACTCTTACACTGGAGCCGCCATTAGGTTTGTACGGAACTCGTGCATTAATGCACTTCAATAGCTCATATTCAAACCATTGTCTAAATATTGGAGTAGAATTGCATATAGGTGCTATTGAAGTGCATTAATGCATGAGGTCCGTACAAACCTAATAATGGCGGCCTCCATTGTTCGTGTAAATAGCGGTAAAGCCGATAGAGTTTTCACATTTTTCTTCCAAAGCAGAAATCTGGCAGAAATCTGGGTCGGAGAAATGTTACATATCATAAATAGGAATATTAAAGTAGTATAAACTCTTCTTTTTTTTTTAGTTGCATTGCCCTTTAAGTTAGCACTGTTAGTTATAGATTACATTTAAAATGAAATATGTTGTAGGCCTTGGTCTGCACATTCCCCCCGATATCCATGGACACGTGTATGATATGCGCGCGGTACGCATTGGTATATGGCAAGCCGTTTAAACTCTAGAAATGCCAGGTCTTCCTACGGCCATTATGCTCTCGGCCGCGCAGAGCGCCAATCGCCGTGAAAATGTGCACGCAAGTGCATAGAATACAATAATTTCTTGCCATAGACTCTACCTACGATGCATGCGTGCGGGTATTATCCAGGGATCGAAACACTGGGATAAATCCAGGGGCTATCAAGTCTTTGCGAATGTGATGTGTGCGATGTTTTTGGGACCGAGATTTGGTGGTTATTTCAGCTCAGAACGGTGACTAAAACTTGTTCTCGCGTTGAATCAACCCAAGTGGGACCCAAATACATAAGCTGAATTTTGATACCCTAAACGCGTATTTCAGCAGTGTAAAAAAGATACCCTATTTCCTGATTTTCGGTGATTTCGAGACCCTAAACACGTAACGTACGTAACGTGCCTGATCGTAAAATACAACCCTTTTTACGTGATTTCTTGGTCACGCATGGTACCCCCCTTTATATGGAGACATACCCCCCCGGGGGGCTGCCAAGTGAAAATGTATCAGTGAAAAAAGTGAAAAAAAAAGTGAAAAAAGATCACTTACGGGGGTTCAGAATAGCTTTAAAAATTCGCCGCTCCGCGGCTTGTGGACGAAAGTGAAAAAAAGTGAACAAAAAATGACTTACGGGGGTTCAAAATAGCAAAAAAATACGCCGCTTCGCGGCTAATGGACGAAATTGAAAAAAAATCACTTACAGGGGTTCAAAGTTGCAAAAAAAAATCGCCGCTTCGCGGCTCGTGCACGATGCTCCGCATCGTCATCGGGTCAAACCCCCCCCCCTGATGAATAGGTATTACGTAAGCGATCTCTACGCCAATGTATGTGACTGTGTTTGATATGGGGAGTGTACAGGGGATCCCACCCCACGAAGCTCCTGTCCCCGTTGTTAGTGAAAATTCAAACAGATGAATCAACTCACAGGAACGAACACGAGAGGACAATTTGATATCTTAAATGCACAGTATAGCGTTCAATTTAGGCCTACATGTCATGTGTGTATTACTATCCACGTTCTTGCCCCCCCCCCCCCCCCCCTTCCTCCGTTTGTCAGGTAATCGTTTACAACCGTACACCTCTCTGGGTCAGCCACTGATGTGCCTATGTGTCTGTGTTGTTCGGTTTAAAAACTATGAAAAAGGGTGTGTTCGACACATATTCGTATTGTTTCATGCAGACCTTAAATACAACGTTGCCACTGACAATTGCACACTCCTGCCCCTTCGGTAACAGCCATGCACCGCATTGTAAGATCATTCACCTTCTGAACAAAAGCTATTTCTGCATACATCAGAGCGCTTGGCAACAGGTAATGCTTCGCCAGTATGAGTTAATTGTAATGTGTTTGCCACATGTGGCGTTCCATAGATGTTATTGTTATGCATGTTATGCATTGAGATTACCGTTGACGTTGTCTCGGTCGCGGCTAATAAACAACTCCTAACCTATACACTTGATCGTCTGATGTTTCATCTTTCTTTCCTGGCGTGGTGACTCGCGGTGGGATTGAATTTCAGCCCAGAATACGCTACCAATAATCAGGAAGAAGGTGCATCTCGCCCAATATATAGGGATCAGGCGTTCATCTATATTTTGATGTGATAATTGAGGGTACAGTATCTCCGTTGGGTATTGTGATTGTGCAGTGATACTGCACGCAGCATCAACACAGCGATGCGCCTTAGCCGTGGCCGAGCCCACAAGCGATGCGTCGAAGCAGCGACGCGCCCCCACGGCCGCCGAGGCACCCAAGCGGTGGTGTCCAGCCGGCGCGAATCCGATTGTGATGTACCAAAACCGAACCGGACATGACCTTCCTAGTTTCCCTGCCACCATCAAGGGATGTTCTGACCAGATTTTCCAAATTGGTGTTCGCAGTGGTTCAAATATCAATATGGTGAGTGAATCGGCTGCTGATAAGTTTGGTTTAGATGTGTTGATCGATGATTTTGGTTATGATGATTATCTTGATCCTGATCAGTCTCTCCCCATACGTCAGTCGAGTATCATAGGCCTCACTTGTTTCTTATTAATTCATGATAAACAAGTTGATCTTTGGTTTTACGGTTTTGTTGTTTGTGATGACGTCATGGATAGCATTGGTGTTGACGTTATGGTTGGTGCTCCCTTCATGGAGCTTAACGACGTATCGATTAGGCCACGTAGACACCAGATTATGTTTGGCACGGGCGTCGATCTGTCATTGATACCCATTGATCAGGGGGGGGATGATCCATTCATCCATCCCCCCCTGATGAATGGGTATTACGTAAGTATCGACGCCCATGATGTTTGGTGATGAGTGTGTATTCTCGTATGATGTCGGTGGTATGGACACGAATACCAGTGCCCACGAGAAACGGAGACTGAGAGCATGTGTGTACAAACGCGAGTACAAGACCTCGCTGTGTGATTCCAGCGAGACTGAGTGTGAGAATTTTGATTGAACTATCTTAAATTGTTAGCAACTGAATTCGTAACATACATATACACTTACCATATACTGCGAGTTTATGAAGTTTATATTGTATTAAAATGCTATAGTTCATGTTTTACCCCATATTGACGTGATGCTCGATTCAATTTTCCGCATAATTGCATTATACTTATTTTGGCTTCCAACTCCAAATGTTTGGTTACATATTGTTCTTTTTTGTTTTTTCTTGTTTGTTTGCTTTGTGTAGGCTATAGTTTATGTTGAAAATGTATCTATGTTCTGTATGTGCAAAGTCAATACTCAGAAAAGATTCTTACCACACATGTAAATGCGGGTCAATTTGTCATTTGAGTTGCATTAGTGACTCTCCCACCCCTACTTCTTGGTTATGTTCAAAATGTACTGGTCAAGCATTGCCGTTTTATTATATACTTGATGATATTGAGTTTGCAAATACAATGTTCTCCTTTTTTCATGCTGACAGTTTTGTTAATATGTCTAAATTTGATGACATGGACTTTAATTTGTTTTCTTTGAATGGTGATCCAGTAAGAGAAACTAATGATTGCTTGCTACCATCAAACTATTATTTTAGTAGCTCATTTTGTGAAAAGATACAGACGTTCAATAAAAATGATTGTTTTTCCATTTTTCATTTGAATGCTCGCAGTCTAGTATCTAAGTTTCTACAATTAAAGGACTACCTTGCTACACTGTCGCATGAATTCTCTTTATATGCATTCACTGAGACTTGGTTTAAAGAAACACCCAGTTCATTTTATAATATCCCCAATTATACTATTGTTCAAAAGCACCGGGAACACCGCATTGGTGGTGGAGTATGTGTGTATATTAAAGATACTATGTCGTTTAAATTAAGACCTGACCTAGACTTCTCAACCAACAATATTGATACTTTGTTTATTGAAATAGACAGGAATAAAGAAAAGAATATTATTATTGGCACGATATATAAGTCGCCAAATACAAGCTTCGATGAATTTATAAATAGTTTAGAAGAATCTGTGCAAAAGATATCTAGTGAAAATAAATTATGTTATATTGTGGGTGACTTTAATTTTGACATTCTAAAGTACTCTGAACACACTGACACAAATAACTTCTTAAACTTAATGTACTCGTATTCCTGTTATCCTTTAATCTGTAAACCAACTCGTGTAACAAACAGATCCTGTACTTGTATTGATAATATATTCACCAATGTTCTTGATACACCCATCTTACCAGGTATTTTGTATTCTGATTTATCCGACCACTTTGCTATTTTTCAAGTAACTCGGTTTACGCCCACTATAGAATCCCGCCAATTCACTCGTAATAAACCCACACAATCTAAAGTTGACTTTCAATCACTTTCTGCTCAGTTGTGTTCATTACAATGGTCGTTCGTATTAAGAGATAATGATGTTAACAACGTGTATAATACTTTTATTGATAAACTATCAGAGCTTGTCTCTTCTCATTCTAGCCTACTTACCCCTAGTCGCAGAAATCTCCCGAAAAGTCCTTGGGTAACAAAAGGCATTCTTAAGTCTATTGATAAAAAACAACGTCTATACAAGCAGTATCTGAGAAATAAGTCTAATTCAAGTAAACGCAAATACGCTGCTTATCGTTATGTATTGACCAATTTAATTCGTCAGGCAAAAAAGGCGCATTTTGCAAGGATCCTTGAAAAAAGTCGTTTTAATTTAAAGAAAACTTGGACAATTTTAAATGACTTGCTCGGTAAGCGTCCATCTAATTTGCCATCACACTTTCATCACAATGGTGAGAAGTTATTAGGTCATAGTAAGATTGCCAACGCTTTTAATTCATATTTTGTGAACTCTGGATCTTTCATTCAATCTGATAATACCCCTGGGTTCCAGAATTATCTTGGTCCAAGATGTAAACAATCATTTTTTATTTCCCCAACAAACCCAACGGAATTAATTCAAATTACTAAACAATTAAAACTTAGCCATTCAGCTGGTCACGATGGTTTCTCTTCTTTTCAATTGAAAAAGATCATACATTTTATTGCAGAACCACTTTCTAAAATTTTTAATTTATCACTTATAACTGGAATTTTCCCCGAGACAATGAAGACATCTAAAGTCATCCCTGTCCTGAAAAAGGGTGACCCACACTTAATTACAAATTATCGCCCGATATCATTATTATCTACTTTTTCAAAAATACTTGAGCGATTAGTTTATAAACGACTTTCTGACTTTCTTGATAAAAATAATATTATTATTTCCCAGCAATTTGGTTTTCGAAAATATCATTCAACTGAAACTGCCCTACTTTACGCAACAGAATTACTTTACTCTTTCTTTGAAAAAAAACGAATATGCTGTAGGTATTTATATTGACTTGAGTAAGGCGTTTGATTGTTTAAGTCATGATGTTCTGTTGTATAAATTGAACCATTATGGTGTCCGAGGCGTTCCTCTTCAGTGGTTCTCAAGCTATCTTTCTTCCCGTTGTCAATACACTACATATTGCGATGTTAATTCCCAAATTCTCCGTATTAAACAGGGTGTTCCGCAGGGAAGCATACTCGGACCGCTGTTATTTCTTTTATTTATTAATGACATTATTAATTCATCTAATGTCTTGAAATTTCTTTTGTATGCTGATGATACTAATTTATTTTTGTTAAATAGTAATCTAGACACGTTAATGGCACAGGCAAATTATGAGATGTTGAGCGTTTGTAACTGGTTCCATGAAAATGGGCTACAGATTAATACGTCAAAAACTAAATATATGGTGTTTGATTATCAGAGGGTGAAGCGGGTGTTAGAGACTCCACAACTTCAAATTGATCGTATAATTGTTGAGAAAGTTGAAAGCATTAATTTTTTAGGTGTTGTTGTAGACAATGAACTATCCTGGATAAAACACATTGATTATGTATGTAAAAAGACTAGTATGTATATTGGTACGCTCTTTCTTGCCATTGAAATCCTTAAAAATGCTATATAAGTCTGTTATTCTACCACATTTTACCTACTGCAATTTGGTATGGGGAAGTGCAAGTAATTCACATTTAAGAAGACTCTTAATCTTACAGAAAAAAGCTATCAGAATTTGTTTTAATATGCATTTTAGAGCTCATACTGCACCTCTTTTTAAATCAATGCAGTTATTGAATATACTTGACAATGTATCATTTAATGTTGTTCCTTTTATGCATAAATTTGTACACCAACGTTTACCTAAAGTTTTTAATGCATTCTTTAAAAAGCACTCAGATGTCCATGGACTTAATACAAGGGGAAAAGACAAATTTTATTTACCAAAACTGAACTCGTCATTTTTACAGCGCTCGATAAAATACCAGGGAGTTGTAGAATGGAACAAACTTAACTCAGATTTGCAGAATATTAATAATTGTACCATCTTTAAACGCATCTTTAAACTTCAATTGTTCATTAATTATTGAGTATCGACGTTGTGTTTTTGGTGTTGTTGTCTTCTGTACTTGTTATTGTTAAATGTTTAGGTTATGTTTCTTAGTGAAATTTTCATGCTTAAAGTAATGTATACAAATAATTTCTTTTGTTTTGATTTTGATTCTGTTTACATGGGTTTGCCGTTAACAAGCACTTTGCTTCTAAGGCAAATACCTGTCAATTTTTACACTGTACCGTTTTTATTATTGTATTTTATCTGAAATAAATGAATAAATGAAATGAAATTAAATGAGTGTAGAGCGATAGAGAGTGAGGACTCAACTGATAACCAGTCTCCCTTCTGCATAGAGAGTTCCTGTGAGATTGAGACAGAGGATGTGTGTAGCCAGTCCTGTGTATTCACAGGTGAGTTTAAAGAGGGTAAGAGTGCACATGCAGACACAGCCAGTGTCCCGTTTGACATGATGTATGTAGATGACTGCGGCTATGACCGAAGTGTGCAGAGTGACCTAGATACTCCAGTCCCAGATTGGTCGTCTCCTATTTCGCTAAACGTATGTGTCGGATATGATGTTGACGGCCGGTATGCCACTCCCCTCATCGAGTATAACTTTGATTATCCTGCTACTGAGCACAGCCCTAGTCCTCCCTGCAGTGAGCATGATGTCTGTCTCCCTGTTATTGTCAAGGTCGCTGATCATAGCTCCGGTCGTTCCGCCAGTGAGATCGAGAGTAGTCAGGTCCCCTCACTTACTAGACAAAGAAGACATGGTTGTGATACTCCCACCACTGAGCCCAGCTCTGGTACTCTCCCAACTGAGCCTAGCTCTGGTACTCCTATGGCCACCACTGAGCCTTGCTCTGTGACCGTTGTTGATGTCGTAGCGGATGTTCCACAGGTGATGTTTGGAATCGATAGTAACAGTCCGTGTGTTCTGACTGATAATCCTAACAACATCGCGAGCAGTGGTAAGAACTCTTCATGTGGTCCTGGGTCATCTACCACCTTGCCACGCAGTACGCCAGTAGGACTTCTACCACCCGATGAATGCGATGATGGCGTTCCATTCCCCCGGAACCAGCGCGCTACCTACTCAGCCCTACTGCACAGGCCCACGAGTCACCCATCAGATGTCTGCATGCACCAGCCTCCACCAGTTTGGACTAACTGGCCTACCGCTGACTGTGACCGTTTGTCTGCCATGATGGAATGTCGTCCTCACAGCAATGTGAATCATCCTAGTGATTGTGCTGTCTTGCCTCGTCTAGCCAGTGGTCACATGATCACCTGCGATGTCGACGACCCGCCACAGGCCACCCTTGCCCATGATGACGTCTGCCTTCGTCCGCCCTCTACTGACGTTGGCCGCCACGCTCGCCCTACCTGGAAGTCACCCCCCTAGACCGATGGCCGCCGCCCGCCAGCTTCCTCCTTGGAAAGAGGTCCCTCTCCCTGTCCCCACGATGGAGCCATGAGCGCCTTCGTCCACGTGATGGCCACAAAGCGTGTCTCCCCAGCTCCTGCCCATGACATCGCCCCCCTGGGTTCCGTCGGCGTCTCCCACCCCTTCGGCGTGCCTTGGACTCTACCTCCAGCACCCCCTGACGTTGGACTGACTGCGGTCCCCCATGGGCAAAATCCTCCCGAGTCCCCCTCCACTCCAGGTTGATGGCTTCGTGTGCCCCCCCCCCCTTTCAACTGTTTTATAATGTATGGATGCACATTGTTTGTAACTGGACATTTTTTATTTCTCATGCAGGATTTTTTTCTTCTGGCAGTGATCAGGGATGTGAGAGTTCAGCGTACCAAAAAAAAAAAAAAACTCAATTTGATTTTTGTTACGTTTCTTAAAATTATATATTTTATTATTTTTTTATGTATTGATTAAGCTAATTGCTTTTTTAGGTAGGCCAGGATTTTGTACATTTTCTCCCCACAGGCACTCTCACACCCCTGTGACACTTTTATAAAGATAAATGTTTTGTGTGTTCTTTTTCTTACAGGGTGAAGTTCACACATATTTGTATTAATGTTATAATTTGTTGTTGGGATAATTGTTTTTGACCGTAGTTGAGAAATACGTAATTTATTTCTTTTTATTCCTTAGGTTTATTCGGATTTTGATAATTTATGCTAAAATTATAATTGTGAATGCCCACGTTTACTCTGTTTAATTACACAACGAATGTTTTTTTAATTACTCAATTTGTGATTATATATACTCTTACATTTAATTATTTTGTGGTGTACACTCCATGATAGTATATCCCTGGCTCAGTTTATTGTTCCTAGCTACTGTATAAGCAGGTGTAAACTGTATTGGTTATTACATGTGCATATGGTGTATTTTGTTAATACGGTGGGAGCCCGGTATTGCGAGATCTGGTATGATGATGTACTTTATAGTGATAAGGTTTAATATTTGTTTTGGTCGGGTTACATTTTGTTTTTGTGTATTGTTAAAAGACTGTGGATGGTAACTTAGTGTCTGAGGCTGGCTTCAGACAGTCAGACAGGATTTTATAACCATAGTCCCCATGATCTCATTGTACTGAGGTTCCCCTGTATTGCTCTTACAGCCTACTACATGTACTTGTTGTTTATAAAGTATACAATTTCCCATGTTATTCATCACATGACACAGTACCTATGCTAATTTTGGTCAGGTGTTAATACCTGTCTACTGTTTACATTTATTTTACATTGCTGATACTCCTTACCCGTGAGTATGTATCAGTCTGATACAGGTTTCTTAGTCATTTTATAGATTGTGTATTTGTATAATTGATTTAGTTACATATTTTAGACTTTATTAATATCAGGTACAAATCATTTGCTCGCAGAGTTTGTTCTCCACTTAAGCGTACATGTATGTTATTATGCCCGTATCAAGGTAAAATGACTGCTTTGTATTATAATGCATTGTTTCATGAATGTGTGTATTTGTATGTGGGTTCCCTTATACTCAACCTACTTGCTTAATTGGTGTCACACTCGCATATTTGTTTATACTCAGCACTCTGCTCGATATATATCCTGGGATAGTTTATGCCCATTGGAACTATTTTGGTTCTTCCCATTCGGTTTAGCTGTGGGGACAATATTTTTATGCATATATGCATACTAATTCCTCCAGGGTTGTTCTTTTCTCGTTAAGTCAATTTATATGTACGTGTATTTGTAGTATCGTTTTTGGTGTAGCTTGAGGATGTATGGTTACATCTTTCTTGTTTTTTTTTTGTTCTTGATATATTCATGAACTGCATGTTGTGTCAATATTATTATATTCCTTTTATTGTCGGTCGCTAACGACCTCCACACTCTGCCCATCGTTACATGGTAATATTTAGTTAATGTGTATTTTGCACCACGTATGTAGATTCAGGATTATATGTTATGGGTGGATCCATTTTTTAATAGGTACTTACTGTGATTTATTGTAACATTTCCAGGTTTACTATAGTTGTATGCTTTCCCTGCCTTCGCTTGTGTTAAACATTATATTCCCTGTTTGACAGAGCTCAGTTTTTCCTCTCTGCCATGCAAGTGATGCAACCCACTGACGTTTTCTCCCCTTTTTTGTCACACAGCTTATGTGTTTTCGTCGTCGGTTCTTTACTGTTGTTTGTAAAATGCTTACGTTATGCATTTTGCTTTTTATGACACAGAGGAGGAAGTGGCATGTGTGTTTGATTATTTGTTCTTATATAATTTATACATTTATAGGCAGATGGCGTAGTAATTATGATTGTTGATAGCTACGTAGAAGTGATGTTAGGCCAACTTTTCGCAACATGTTTTTAATTTGTATTGATTTTTGTTAATAAGAGTGACATTGATAGGTGGAACATATTTTTGAAATTGTTTTAATTTGTTGAGGTTAGACTTAATCATGAACGCCATAGTTGCATGTGCTTCAAGTAAATATGTTTAGATTAGTATTTTAATGATGTAATTATTGTGGTTTGATGTATCATTAATTCAGGATGTCGGTTATGTAAGTGATACAGGCTCTGGCTTAAAGTCATACCTGTAAAGTGTCCAAATCCACGAAAATTACTTGGAGCTTCCTCGTTTCTCTTCTACCGTGTTGTTTAGCTTATGGTAAGAGAAGAATAAAATAGGGTTTGATTTTTTCAAATGTCCCTTTAGTATGAAGATAATTATCATTGAAAATCATTATTTCTAAAGCGTTAATCAACGCAATTGAAAAAAGTACAATTGTCTCAGCTGAGAACGTCCGCATGCAGCACCCGTGAGAAACATTCCGGAGATTGAACTTTGAGCCGAGCGAGTTCAAATTCCATGAATTATGTACTACGTGTGTAAAAATACAAGGGTGCGAATATCTCAAACTGCTACAAAAGTATGGCAGACCATCAGTATTCGGTGATAAAATATGAACTCAATATTCGTTTTTTCACTAGGTAAACAGTGTTCGTTTTCTTTCAAACTTTCACAAATCATTCAATTGTATTTTACAATGATATTGATATAGGATTGAAGTCTCAAATGTCATTTTGTGTAATTTCTGACACTTTACAGGCATCACTTTAATTATTTGGCTAAGTACTGTATGTGCTATGACATACAGTCCATTGTTTATTGGATCGCTCAAATGTGATGCCACAAGCTGCTTGATATTTATTGTCAGCTATTTATTTTAGCCATTACTTTTATTAGTTGATTATTGATATTTCGATGACCAAGTTAAATACACCGATGTTTGTTATTATACTAGCTTGTTAGTTTTGACTTTGATATTATTAATGAATTGATGTTATTTTATTCTCCAAACAAAGGGGGAAGAAAAGGAGTCACGCCAGTATGAGTTAATTGTGTTTAATTAGTTGTAATGTGTTTGCCACATGTGGCGTTCCATAGATGTTATTGTTATGCATGTTATGCATTGAGATTACCGTTGACGTTGTCTCGGTCGCGGCTAATAAACAACTCCTAACCTGTACACTTGGTCGTCTGATGTTTCATCTTTCTTTCCTGGCGCTTGTCTGACCTTTCATAGAAAACAAGCTTGATGAAGCAAAACACGATAACATGTGTTATTTCAACTTAACAAATATCACCCTATTGTTTGCTACGTGTCGTGTCGGTAGAATGCCAGGTTTTTGTATGGTTTGTATTACCAGGGTCGGATCGAGGAAGGTTCGCGGGCGAATGCCTCCTATATTTTGTTGTCATACTATAAATAATCTTTTACCCTTAACAAAATATAACTTTTTAATCCAGTCATACAAGAAAAGGCTATTCGATATCCTTAATTTCTTCCTATTCATGGCACATAATTATGATGCCCCAAAAAATAATTATGAAAATCAAGATTAACGAAAAAAAGATACAAACAAAAATCACAGACAAATTAAAGAAAGAGAATAGAAGACAAATCTAAATACATTTTTAAAAAATAAATAAAAAAGCAAAAATATGAATATAGATATCATCAATATATAAATATTACCTTTGATCTGAATTCGCAAAATAATGTACACAAAAATGACAACCTTAGGAAGATTCGAACCAGTTTCACCAGGTTCATATAAGTTTTGGACACAAGTTGTTTTTCCCCCGATGACCTAACTAGCAAACTTCATATGTTGTGAGGTTTTTATTGTTCTGTATCGGGGACAGTCCTGAGCTTCGTGGGGGTGGGATCCCCTGTACACTCCCCATATCAAACACAGTCACATACATTGGCGTAGAGACTTACGGAATACCTATTCATCAGGGGGGGGGGGGGATTAATAGATCATCACCCCTGACTTGAATGGGCATCAATGACAGCTCTACGCCCGTGGTAACATACAAATAACAACACATCGTTTGTCTATTTTTAGGCAGTGTTTTCATGAGACCTTCATTATTACTGTTATGAATATTCATTTATTCATGTCCATCATTTGCATTCTTGAATACTGTCTTCCTTTCGTAGTTTGGGAGTGCTCTTTAAAAACAAGACGACAGCAAGAGATCGATAGGTGCTTCACAGCGGGTTTCTACGGTAGTTGGTGTTAACTGGTATTTTTAATTGGTTTCAACTGGTATTTATAATGGTTTTAACTGGTCTTCTGCATCTGTCCATTTATCTTTACTGGGAACAGGGAATTTAACTGCTACATTTTGGTGCCAGTTAAAACCAGTTAAAACCAGTAAAAACCAGTTGAATTTCCAACTGGTTTTAACTGGTTTCAATTGTTTTTTTCGACCTGGGCCTCCTTTAAACAAATTTTGTTCAATGCTTCCTCTTTTCAAAAATTTACAAATAGTTTTTTTTTTATTATTATCATTATAATTATCATTATTATCATTATCATTATCATTATCATTATTACTATCATCTTTTTATTTGTATAGACAAATGCATGCGCTTTGTACCTGCACATGTACATGCACATGTACAGTACATGCATATTAGTGCACACTTACATTTTATTGATATTCACAACAAAACCTTGTCTTGAATATTGTTTGTACAACGTGGTTTCGGCACCATTTACCTTCCCCCTCATTTCCATTCAAGCCCCCTGCTTAATTGTTCTACTGCATTTATTTGCTTTGCCAACAAATATGAATTAGTAATTGTCACATTTATATATTATAACTGACAGGGGTGTCGATCCGTTTTTGAGATTGGGGGGGCGAAGTTTGAAAACATTTCCAGAGTGACCACTGAGAGAGCTAAAAGCTCCACATTGGCATGCCCGAAGTTTTATTATGCGCTCATTGAAAGTGTCTTGATGGCTCGAAGACCTGACTTTGGGGGGCACCCACATTTGGGGACAATAATGGGGGTCCAGGGGCGGAGCCCCTGGAAGCTTTTAGATTTCAGACATTTGCTCCTAGCATGGGTGTTAAAATTGTATAAAATAGTGAACCTACTCATAACGTATTTTTAAAGGGCATAGCGAGGAAAAGACTGAGCCTTGCATGAGATGGATCCACGTGATCATGTATACTATAGAGCCATCGATATAGTCTAGGGCATTGGGCTCCCATGAAACTAAGCAAGGGCGTCAACAATTTCTCAAAAGTGTAGTGGACATTGCGAGAAAGCGAAGCGACCGAGCGGGGGAGGGTGTGGAGGGGGTGTCCCCCTCCCACAGTAGGGAGCTTTTGTATTTTTGGGCGTGAAATTGTGCGATTTGGTGCACACTTGAGACAGAAATTTCACGTAATATTAAGTTTATAGGTATGGAACCAAACATACATAATGACAAAGGGAGGGGGACAATGTGCTCCTTTTTCAAATGTGGGGGGACATGATATTCCAATTTGATTTGCGTTCAGCGCATATGTACCGAGATTATTTTATTTTCTGTGACGGTGTGCTATCTATAGATGAGGGTTTAATAAACTTCGTTTGAGGTGTGCGTTTGAGAAATTACGCTGCCCAACACATTTCAAAAGGTGAGTTCCCGCAACCCAAATGAAACTTGCAATATGAGAAACTGTATGCGCGCGAAGTGCGCGGCAAAAAAAAGATTTACAGTCCTTTTCAAACTAAACAATCTGCCAGATTCGATAGCTCGCGGCTCTATTGATTTACATTAAAAAAAACGGCTATTTTGAAGATTGATAAATGTGTCTTTCCCCTCTTTGGCATTATATCACTCGATTTTTTCTTCCTCATTTTCGGAATTATTGGGGGGGGGGGGGGCGAAATGATATGTTCGCCCCCAATATTTTCATTGGGGGGGGGGGGGGGGCGACACGTCTGTTCTACTGGAAGGATTTCGATTTAATTTGATGAGTGTCCCTTGTCCATAATTTTATTTCAACACCAAATTTCTATTTATCTTAGTTTGTATCTAATAGATATAGGTCATCATAATATAACAGATATTGACTTGTTCCTTCGGGAACATATAACATTTTCATTTTCCTTGGGGAATTATATTTTTGTCGACGGACATTAGCGCTGAGGAAAATATAGTATTCCTTCGGGAACCATATAACATTTTCATTTCCCTTGGGGAGGTATATTTTTGCCTCGGAATACAATATTTTTCCTCAGCGCTACGCGCTTCGGAAAAATATAATGTCCCTCGACAAAAACATAACTTCCCTCGAGGATCTCAAATGTTATATTGCCCCTCTAGACAGTCAATATCTGTATAATACTTAACTGCTAAGGATTACTTACAGTTGCAATAAAATATAACGTGTGGTATGCATTTCAGAAGGTCGATGATTAACACAGGTTTTATTTTATCTTTATTTTACAATTTATTTGTTTTTATTCACGTCTAAACTGATGATGCACCCCTGCACTACGAATTTCACCGCAAGCCTGAACATCTGACATGCCTAAAGTATGTGTTTATCACCAACTTACCATCTTTGTAACATGGGTCTTGGTTTTGGAGGAACTCCGCCTGATTGGTGTGGTATCAACACCCTTTCCCGACTTTCCGAACGTCTTCTGCTCGAGGACATCATCGCCGACATGGCTCTCCACCTCGCCTGGTAGTTGGGATTTAGACATGGTGAACGGGCCTGCAGCTGTGCTCGCCTGCAAAAGCAAATACGTGACTATGTAACTTGCAGTATTATTTCACTCATTAGGGAGGGGGGGGGGGGGGGGGGGGGTTGGAGGCTGCAGCTCTCCCGGGAATTTTAAAAACGGGCCATATTCGGACACAAAAAAAACCCGTCAAATTTGGGCAAAACGTATGATATTAAGCATGTTAAGGTAAAACATGACATATTTGGGCAAAACTATGTCATATTCGGATAAAGTAATGTCATATTCGGGCAAATCATGTCATATTTAGACAAATTTATGTCATTACGTAATCCATTAGCGTCATTTTCGGGCAAAATCGTGTCATATATAGGGTGCCGTATAACCCATTTAAGACTAGTTCCGAAAATACTAGGGCTATATAGCAAGGTCTACAGAGATTAATCAAGCAAAATCAATCAGTCCTGAATGGGTTAAAGTAAATGCATTTTTTTCTCAGAAAGTAATATTTGAGACGGAACGTGCGATAAACAGTAGCCACCGTTATTATCATTATTTATACCAGTATCACGGTAAGTTTACTTCAAATGATTTGAGATAGTTTCATAAGAAAGGACCACTGTTTGCGTATAGTAGAAACAAATGACGTCTGATTGTATCACCAACGGCCCACTGAAAGCGTACCGGTACGTTGTTTTTATAAACATACTGTAGTCATCAGGGGCGTAGACAACGGGGGGGATGAGGGGGATGACGTGTACAATCATCCCTCCCAGGTTTTAGGGAATGATATTTTTTTTTCTGTATGTATCTGTATAAGAGTGGAAAGAAAACATTAGTTGTATGAGCTAAGACTTGTTAATTCTAACGTTAACAAAGTAATTTATACATCTATTTTCAATTTTCGCTGCGCGCTTCGCGCGCGAACAGAATATCTCAGTTTGTTGTGTAACTTGCGTATGGTCTTGGGTGAGGTTTTTTTCTGTATACCGGGCCACGTAGTTCCAGTGTAGGCTGGCATTGCTCTGGCTGCTTGTGTGACGTGCACCAAATTGCACCATTTCAAGTATATTATATAAATGCAAAATCTTCTACGTGGAGGGGGATACCCCCTCCCAAACCCTCCCTATTTGGCTCTGCCCCAGCCCTCGGTAGCTTCGCCCCTCGGGACTCATTCTTGGCAATAGGCTTAGTTGTTAGATCATACATAATGTGGCATATGGTGATGTTGGAACTGTGTATGACGCTAAATATAAATACAATATTTGTGTTTGTGTTGGGGTGCATATTCATTAGTGTGCCAATTATTTGTTTTCTTCGTGAAAATATATTTAAAATTTCTGGTCGATCAAATCCTTACACGCTTTCCCATATACAGTCAATGTTAAAGGGATAGTTGAGTTCTGGTAAGGAGAGTACAGTTTTAGTGAAACTGAATTTTAGTAACCAAAACCTGCATCATTACATTACAAACTGATAGTTATAACTAGAAAGGAACACAAAATTACAAATGACGTAGTAAAGATCATGTTATCATCAAAAAGAGCCGTTAAAACGTAAGAGGGCGCTCTCTAAACACTCATCGGTTTCAACCATTTTGAATAAAATATTGTGCATGTGATGCTTTGTTGAAATAGTGATTAGATAGAGAAATAACCAACAACTATTTCAATACGGCTTGGTACGAACAGTCACGTCACGTTCACGTCACGTCACGTGAAGGTTCTGTACCTTTTGTGAAACAGGTCACCCAAATCTACGAAGTGTTGGGTTACGTGACCCAACAGTTTGTAGATATACTATATGCAATTCATGAAAGCTCACGTAAATTGGCGCTTGGGTAAAACAAATTAATGTAAATTGTCGTTGAGAAGAGACTAATTCTCGGTAAATTTAATCGTGAACGAACCCGTCCTACCTATACTGTAAATACCAATTACAGGCGTACACAGGCCTGGGGGCATGGGGATGGACACCCCCTACCCCCATCCCCACCCCCTTACATAATTCAAGAAATGTCTTGGTCTCGGCTCGAAATTTGTGACCGGTCCTGGTCTCGTCCTCGGCTGCGGTCATTTTCTACGGACACCCCCTACCCACACTCCCCCCGCTTACTTCAATTTGTCTGACGAAATACCCCCCCCCCCCCCCCGCCCCCCCCCTACACCCACCCCTTGAAAAAATCCTGGGTACGCCACTGCCTACAAGTAGCTAGTTCGAATGTCAAATACATTAATTGATTATTTAATATTGATTGGTTGGTGTGATTGTTTCATTATAATGATTGACTGATTAATTGATATATTGACTCGATTCAATAACCATAAATAAACACTAGTATTAATCAAATCATTGTTTTATTACTTTTAAACTCATTGATCACTGCAACTCACTCACTCACTCACTCACTCACTCACTTTCACAGGTATGCACATACAACGCCGTTAAGGGCCAGCAGTACGCTCAGACGTCGAGCACGGGAACTTCAGGCGTATGCGAACTGAATTTTCCGCTGCGTGTAGCAATTCAGCTGCAAATCAACATTTGCCAAAATCCACGCACGACACGTTTTTAGAAATACTCCAATAACAAGACAAATAATGCAAGTGGTACGGTTGTACATTACCTAAATGACAGAACTGCATATTATCGTCTCAGATTACTCTGAATTATGCACGTACATATTATAAACATAATGATTTGATAAGATTTGATAAGGGGGTATCGGCATTTTCGTCGACATTTTTAAATCTCTTTGTGTGTGTATGTCTAGTCTTAGTAACAAGCGTTTGCAATTTTAAAAATCTGATTAAACGCTCACGTCACGATTTGGTTAACGCGACACTTCGAGTTTTACCGGCATGGAAAACGACAAATTGTTGGGTCACTTTACCCTACACTTCGTAGATTTGGGTGACCTGTTTCACAAAAGGTACAGAACCGTTCACGTGACGTTAACGTGAACGTGACGTGACTGTTCGTACCAAGCCTTTAAATACCTATTTTGTAACTTTTTGAAAAGAGGAAGCATTTTTTTGAATTGTAACGGCTGGTTCAAAATTCTCTAATAAACCGGGACCCCGCGGGTTTATTATAAATTGTTATATTTATGGATATTTCAGCCGTTTCTGAACCGATTTTGATCAAACAAAGATGATTTTATTGTTAAAAATTGTGCTCTTTCAAATTTTACACTCAGTTTTTTATTACCTCACAAACCAATTAAGTAGTCTAGCGCCCTCTCTACCAAAACTCAACTTTCCCTTTAAGCCCGAATTTCCTATCTAGGTAAGCACCAGATTGCACAATTTCAAGTCCAAAAATGCAAAATCTCCCTACCGTGGGAGGGGGGACACCCCCCTCCCAAACCCTCCCCCGCTCAGTAATTTCGCTCGCTGTGTTGGGGTGCATATTTATTAGTGTGTAAATTATTTGTTTTCTTCGTGAAAATATATTTAAAATTTCTGGTCGATCAAATCATAACACGCTTTCCCCAGATACAGTCAATTTTAAGCCCAAATTTCCCATCTAGGTAAGCACCAGATTGCGCAATTTCAAGTCTAAAAATGCAAAAGCTCCCTATTGTGGTAGGGGGGACACCCCCTCCCACACCCCTCCCCCCCCCCCCCCCTCCCCACTCAGTCACTTCGCTCCCTCGGGCTTGGTCGCTACGCTCCTTGCAATGTCTCACTCTCACATCTGGCTCAACGTTGGCAGGACTGTGAGTGTGGTTGGGCGTGAGCCCCTACACACAAAAAATCGTGAGCCCCCATAGGTTTTGCCCCCCCCCCCTGGTCACGACCATCTTGCAACCCCCCCCTCCCCCCCCCACCCCCCCCCCCCCCCCCCACTGAGCCACTTGGTCTCGAAATATTTCGGCAGGTGGTCTCGGCCGCGAACAAATTGGTCTTGGTCCGGTGAACGGCAAATCATCCCCCCAGGTGTAAGAACCTGTCTACGCCACTCGTAGTCATAGATCTCCATAGTTTGGGAGACAATTGAAAGAATTAAAACCTATTTCATTATGTTACCATCAACAACATGTGCAAGAGAACTCTGGAGCCTCAACGGTGGTTTATGTTGAATTCGACAATGTCAACATACAAACAAAATTGTGAGAACGCATATTACTCACAACACCTCTTTATACGCGTATTACCATTTTAGAAGCATGGTTTCGATTTCCCAAATATCTCTTTCGTTATGAATATATTATGTATGATTGTTGTGTTCGGATATGAAAATATCCAGTGGAGACTTTTTAACTGTGTACAGAGTCAGTAGAATTATTGGTAAGCGAATATCATTTTGCATTTCCTCTCATTAATCGTTCACATGATATTAGTTTACCATGGAATTTCCACGCGTCACTCAGTAGACATAATGGCCCGGATTCACAAAGAAGGTTTGTGTTAACCATGGAGTGCTGCTCGTAGACAAGTAAAACAATTTATAACTTCTATGATATGACTGCATGTAAATAGTGCTTGCTGACCAGCAACTTTCACCATCTGAGAACAGGGGTGTCGATCCGTTTTTGAGATTGGGGGGGGGGGGGGGGGGGGGGGCGAAATTTGAAAAATTTTCCAGAGTGACCACTGAGAGAGCTAAAAGCTCCACATTGGCATGCCCGGAAGTTTTAATATGCGCTCATTGAAAGTGTCTTGATGGCTCGAAGATCTGACCTTGGGGGCACCCGCATTTGGGGACAATAATGGGGGTCCAGGGACGGAGCCCCTGGAAGCTTTTAGATTTCAGACATTTGCTCCTAGCATGGGTGTTAAAATTGTATAAAATAGTGAACCTACTCATAACGTATTTTAAAGGGCATAGCGAGGAAAAGACTGAGCCTTGCATGAGATGGATCCACGTGATCATGTATACTATAGAGCCATCGATATAGTCTAGGGCATTGGGCTCCCATGAAACTAAGCAAGGGCGTCAACAATTTCTCAAAGTGTAGGGGAGACATTGCGAGAAAGCGAAGCGACCGAGCGGGGGAGGGTGTGGGAGGGGGTGTCCCCTCCCACGGTAGGGAGCTCTTGTATTTTGGGGCGTGAAATTGTGCGATTTGGTGCACAATTGAGACAGAAATTTCACGTAATATTAAGTTTATAGGTATGGAACCAAACATACATAATGACAAAGGGAGGGGACAATGTGCTCCTTTTTCAAATGTGGGGGACATGATATTCCAATTTGATTTGCGTTCAGCGCATATGTACCGAGATTATTTTATTTTCTGTGACGGTGTGCTATATATAGATGAGGGTTTGATAAACTTCGTTTGAGGTGTGCGTTGAGAAATTACGCTGCCCAACACATTTCAAAAGGTGAGTTCCCGCAACCCAAATGAAACTTGCAATATGAGAAACTGTATGCGTGCGAAGTGCGCGACAATAAGATATTTACAGTCCTTTTCAAACTAAAAATCTGCCAGATTCGATAGCTCGCGGCTCCATTGATTTACATTTAAAAAAACGGCTATTTTGAAGATTAATTATTGATAAATGTGTCTTTCCCCTCTTTGGCATTATATCACTCGATTTTTTTTTTTCCTCATTTTCGGAATTATTGGGGGGGGGGGCGAAATGATATGTTCGCCCCCCAATATTTTCATGGGGGGGGGGGGGGCGACCGCCCCCCCCTGCCCCCCCCAGGATCGACACCCCTGTCTGAGAAGACAAACATTTATTTGGTGCCTTTAGTAAGTAAGGAATTTACATTCTTTCTCCATCAGTGTACAAATGTGAAGATGAACAATTTTGCGCGTATAAGCATCCTGGCCCGCGCAGCGTTGTCAAGCTTTCTACGGAGATTACGCGATCCGAAAGTAAATTTGAAAGGAAGGTCGAATAAAGGAGCATTTGCGCAGCATTTCGATAACAACACGTCTGTTCTACTGGAAGGATTTCGATTTAATTTGATGAGTGTCCCTTGTCCATAATTTTATTTCAACACCAAATTTCTATTTATCTTAATTTGTATCTAATAGATATAGGTCATCATAATATAACAGATATTGACTTGTTCCTTCGGGAACATATAACATTTTCATTTTCCTTGGGGAATTATATTTTTGTCGACGGACATTATATTTTTTCCGAAGCGTGTAGCGCTGTGGAAAATATAGTATTCCTTCGGGAACCATATAACATTTTCATTTCCCTTGGGGAGGTATATTTTTGCCTCGGAATACAACATTTTTCCTCAGCGCTACGCGCTTCGGAAAAATATAATGTCCCTCGACAAAATATAACTTCCCTCGAGGATCTCAAATGTTATATTGCCCCTCTAGACAGTCAATATCTGTATAATACTTAACTGGTAAGGATTACTTACAGTTGCAATAAAATATAACGTGTGGTATGCATTTCAGAAGGTCGATGATTAACACAGGTTTTATTTTATCTTTATTTTACAATTTATTTGGTTTTATTCACGTCTAAACTGATGATGCACCCCTGCACTACGAATTTCACCGCAAGCCTGAACATCTGACATGCCTAAAGTATGTGTTATATGTTAATTATGTTTATCACCAACTTACCATCTTTGTGACATGGGTCTTGGTTTTGGAGGAACTCCGCCTGCTTAGGGGGGTATCAACACCCCTTCCGACTTCCGAACGTCGTCTGCTCGAGGACATCATCGCCGACATGGCTCTCCACCTCGCCTGGTAGTTGGGATTTAGACATGGTGAACGGGCCTGCAGCTGTGCTCGCCTGCAAAAGCAAATACGTGACTATGTAACTTGCAGTATTATTTCACTCATTAGGGAGGGGGAGGGGGGGGGGGGGGGGGGGGGGTTGGAGGCTGCAGCCCTCCCGGGAATTTTAAAAACGGGCCATATTCGGACAAAAAAAACCCCGTCAAATTTGGGCAAAACGTATGATATTAAGCATGTTAAGGTAAAACATGACATATTTGGGCAAAACTATGTCATATCGGATAAAGTAATGTCATATTCGGGCAAATCATGTCATATTTAGACAAATTTATGTCATTACGTAATCCATTAGCGTCATTTTCGGGCAAAATCGTGTCATATATAGGGTGCCGTATAACCCATTTAAGACTAGTTCCGAAAATACTAGGGCTATATAGCAAGGTCTACAGAGATTAATCTAGCAAAATCAATCAGTCCTGAATGGGTTAAAGTAAATGCATTTTTTCTCAGAAAGTAATATTTGAGACGGAACGTGCGATAAACAGTAGCCACCGTTATTATCATTATTTATACATAAAATGATAGTTATCAGAAATTAATCAGGAAAAGATGAAAGAAGCACAAAACTATGGTTTACATTCTTAAATGAAGTTCACGCTCGCATACAAATTAATGATTATACTTGCATAAAGAAAAAAAAAATTGTATTATTTACCATTTATGATAAAAACATATTTGTAATATCTAAATTGATATAAAAGAGAAAATTATTGAAACATGATTTGTTAAACTGTATGGAACTTGAAGTGAAATCAATAAATGCCTGGAAAGGTGAAAGAAAAACAAAAACAAATCTTTATTTATACCAGTATCACTAAGATTACTTCAAATAAGAAAGGACCACAGTTTGCGTATAGTAGAAACAAATGACGTCTGATTGTATCACCAACTGCCCACTGAAAGCGTACCGGTGCGTTTTTGTATAAACATACCGTAGTCATAGATCTCCATAGTTTGGGAGACAATTGAAAGAATTAAAATTTCATTATGTTACCATCAACAACATGTGCAAGAGAACTCTGGAGCCTCAACGGTGGTTTATGTTGAATTCAAAAATGTCAACATACAAACAAAATTGTGAGAACGCATATTACTCACAACACCTCTTTATACGCGTATTACCATTTTAGAAGCATGGTTTCGATTTCCCAAATATCTCTTTCGTTATGAATATATTATGTATGATTGTTGTGTTCGGATATGAAAATATCCAGTGGAGACTTTTTAACTGTGTACAGAGTCAGTAGAATTATTGGTAAGCGAATATCATTTTGCATTTCCTCTCATTAATCGTTCACATGATATTAGTTTACCATGGAATTTCCACGCGTCACTCAGTAGACATAATGACCCGGATTCACAAAGAAGGTTTGTGTTAACCATGGAGTGCTGCTCGTAGACAAGTAAAACAATTTATAATTTCTATGATATGACTGCATGTAAATAGTGCTTGCTGACCAGCAACTTTCACCATCTGAGAACAGGGGTGTCGATCCGTTTTTGAGATTGGGGAGGGGGGGGGGGGGGGCGAAATTGAAAAATTTCCAGAGTGACCAAAAGAGAGTGACTGAGAGAGCTAAAAGCTCCACATTGGCATGCCCGGAAGTTTTATTATGCGCTCATTGAAAGTGTCTTGATGGCTCGAAGACCTGACTTTGGGGGCACCCACATTTGGGGACAATAATGGAGGTCCAGGGGGGGAGCCCCTGGAAGCTTTTAGATTTCAGACAATTGCTCCTAGCATGGGTGTTAAAATTGTATAAAATAGTGAACCTACTCATAACGTATTTTTAAGGGGCATAGCGAGGAAAAGACTGAGCCTTGCATGAGATGGATCCACGTGATCATGTATAGTATAGAGCCATCGATATAGTCTAGGGCATTGGGCTCCCATGAAACTAAGCAAGGGCGTAAAGCAATTTCTCAAAAGTGCAGGGGAGACATTGCGAGAAAGCGAAGCGACGAGCGGGGGAGGGTGTGGGAGGGGGTGTCCCCCCCCCCCCCCCCCCTACAGTAGGGAGCTTTTGTATTTTTGGGCGTGAAATTGTGCGATTTGGTGCACACCTGAGACAGAAATTTCAAGTAATATGAAGTATATAGGTATGGAACCAAACATACATAATGACAAAGGGAGGGGGACAATGTGCTCCTTTTTCAAATGTGGGGGGACATGATATTCCAATTTGATTTGCGTTAAGCGCATATGTACCGAGATTATTTTATTTTCTGTGACGGTGCGCTATCTATAGATGAGGGTTTAATAAACTTCGTTTGAGGTGTGCGTTTGAGAAATTACGCTGCCCAACAAATTTCAAAAGGTGAGTTCCCGCAACCCAAATGAAACTTGCAATATGAGAAACTGTATGCGTGCGAAGTGCGCGACAATAAGAGATTTACAGTCCTTTTCAAACTAAAAAATCTGCCAGATTCGATAGCTCGCGGCTCCATTGATTTACATTTTAAAAAACGGCTATTTTGAAGATTAATTATTGATAAATGTGTCTTTCCTCTCTTTGGCATTATATCACTCGATTTTTTCTTCCTCATTTTCGGAATTATTTGGGGGGCGAAATGATATGTTCGCCCCCCCCCCAATATTTTCATTGGGGGGGGGGGGGGGGGGGGGGGCGACTGCCCCCCCCCCCCCCCCCCCCCAGGATCGACACCCCTGATAACTGAGTGTAGCTATTCTAATTGTATTGTTTTCTTATTTAGATGTTTGAAAGCAAAAAGTTGATTATTTGCAAATTGCTATAAACAAACCATTATATTTGATATTGTAATAACAATAATCTTTTGGAGAGTTACCCGAAAATGCTTTGTCTCATCCTCCCGTCGCTGTGTGTGGTGTTCTGTGGAGTGCGTCTTTCCGAGTCCAATGTGAGGTCCAGCAGTATCAGCCATCTGCCCTCGTAAAAAAGAAACGCGATGAGTACATACATTATCACAACGTTTGAGATTATGTTTGTGTTATTTTCGAACATAAGTTACATGAAGGGAAAATACCTAAATCATTGTTTTAATTAAATAGCACATAATTAAAACTCTATTTTAATTCCTTAATAAAAAAAAAAATGGCATTGTTCCACCTACCCTTGGCTTTATTATTTGGTTGAATAGTGCTTACATGTTTCTGTATTTCTGCCACGTGCTTCTGCTGAAGGGAAGACAATCTCTGCATCTCTTCCAGTACTTGTCTTCCTCCTCCTCACGCGCCCTCCCTGTAGTACCCTCTGCATGGCCCTTGTCCGTGGATGATCCCGTCATTTGTCTGTAGTACATCAAGCTGGAGTGATGTTCGATCCTTTTTTCTGCAAGCATTAAGTGCTCCTTAATTTTCTGCCACAAGATCAGGATTCTATCGAGGAATACTTCGCTGTTATCAAAGGCCGTGAACTCAGTGGTTGTTCAGATGATGTAGGGACATCCTCTTCAAGGGTGCTGAGAGTGACATTGAGTCGCTCAAGCGCGACTGCTACAGATGACATGTAGGCAATGGTTGATGTGTAGTGAGTGTCGGAGATGAGATCCTCAAATGATGTGTTCATCTCTTCTACCACTCCGTTGCAATGCTGTTATATCCGAACACGTGTCGACCCGACAAAATCAATTCCGGCTCTATAATGGTTTGATGAACATTCCAATTTGCGATTATATGTTCAAGTAAGTGCAGCTCCCACTCTTGGATCTGTAGCATGATTTGTCGCCTTTTTGAGGCACTCGGAATGTTGGGACTATCTGCCTCCCTTGCTGCTCGGATAACATGGTTCGCTATTGTTCCTACATCTTTCAAGCTTAATGTTATCAGTTCCTTTTGAATCTGTGTCAATGTAGAAACCGTCTCTAACCAATGATGAAGTATGAGTCTTTTCTCTCTGAAACGATATAATTTATCACTGAAACCGGTATAAGCTCTGCATACATCGTTCATTACTTTCTTTGTCTTGTCGATTGCCTGCTGCAGTGTATTCTGATACTTTTCAAGCCCAGCACCACCCACCCTGTCGTCACGTGGTAGGATCTCTGCCATGACGTCACCTGGAGCTCTCTGCATCAGGTTCTCGCGTTCAGTAGCTAACATCTCCATGGTTCTCTTGTGCTCGGCCTTGCATGCCTCTAGCGCTTCTCCAAATCCTTTGCAATTCTCTTTCCAAATTATCATTTCGAATGCCGTCAGGTGGACGTTTCAAGACCCTGTGACATGATTATAAATGAGCAAAAATGACACTTAATAATGCGGGTATTGTTTATTTCTAACAAATAACGAAGGGATTATTTAAATACTAACCTATTTTTGTGTGCGCTATATCTAATTATGCAGTATATACACCAAGCATGGTGGCTTTGCGGTTCGAACCCTTCTACCTTTTAGCCAGGCACTCGGCATTTAATGTAGAATGGAGAAGGGAGGCACGAGTTACCAGTTACCACCTTCTATATATAGCCAGCTTTCGCGACATAAAGTAGACGTGTGGCGTGGGGCTATAATGAATCGGAGATAGGCGCCTCATTATGTGCCAAGATTGGCACGGGACTGTAATTACTGTAAATGACTGTAAATAACTTTTAATATCATATGCTATTAAATTTACTTACAGTTGCAGGCGCGGATCTACGGGGAGGGGGGGGGGGGGTTAGGGGGTTTAAACCCCCCCCCCCCCTTGGGCTGCCAAGTGAAAATGTGATGTGCATAGAAAAAACGCCATCATGGGTTTAAACCCCCCCCCCCCCCCCCCCCCCCACCCCCCTTGGGCTGCCAAGTGAAAATGTGATGTGGAAAACATCACTTACGGGGGTTCAAAATAGCCAAAAAAAATCGCCGCTTCGCGCTCGTGGACGATGCTATGCATCGTCATTTGGTCAAACCCCCCCCCCCCCCCCCCCCCCCTTAGCAAAAAGACATCACTTATGGGGGTTCAAAATAGCAAAAAAAATATCGCCGCTTCGTGGCTCGTGGACGATGCTCCACATCGTCATTGGGTCAAACCCCCCCCTTAGCAAAAAGACATCACTTAAGGGGGTTCAAAGTAGCAAAAAAAATCACTTCGCCCCTACGCGGCTCGTGGACGATGCTCCGCATCGTCATTGGTCAACCCCCTTAGCAAAAAGACATCACTTAAGGGGGTTCAGAGTAGCCAAAAAAATCGCCTCGCCCCTACGCGGCTCGTGGACGATGCTCCGCATCGTCATTGGTCAACCCCCCGCCCCCCTTAGCAAAAAGCTAGATCCGCCCCTGAGTTGCAATAATATATAACGTGTGATATTAAATTAATTAAGAAGGTTATTATAACACAGGTTTTACTTCATCTTAATTGTACAAATTATTTCGTTTTAACCAATACCCATTAAAGTCCAAACTGATGAACCCCTGCACTACCAATTTCCCCGCCAGCCTGACCATCTGATATTCCTGAAGTATGTGTTTATAAATGACTAACTTACCCTCTTTACATCCATATAGGACGTGATTTTGAGAAACTCGGCATGCTTGGTGTGGTATCAACTCCCTTTCCCGACTTCCCGAACGTCTTCTGCTCGAGGACATCATCGCCGACATGGCTCTCCACCTCGCCTGGTAGTTGGGATGTAGCCATGGTGAAGGGGCCTGCAGTTCTGGTCACCTGCAAAAGCAAATACGTGTGTAACTAATTACAGTATACTCTTCACTATTGTCCACATGTCCTTTACATTCAACGATCTAATATTTAGAACTATGTTAACTTTCAATACCTACCCTGAACCAAATGCAATTATTCCCTTTGTAATGCACCCATATTTGTAGTCACTATTGTTTCTAAGGGTCGGACATGGGCGTAAAATGCAGGGGGGAGGGCGGGGGGCTGGAGGCTGCAGCCCTCCCGTGGATTCCGAAAACG
>JBAMJV010000449.1:0-62500 GCA_037951105.1 Echinarachnius parma
CAATCAATTCAGCTATTTGTAATTTATTCTAATTGATCATGGTCATTGTCATTCAAATTGGAAATGTGTTAATCCTATAAGATCACTTGGAAATGTCACTTTAAAATCTGCCGAGTGTTCAGTTACGAACGGTCATTACGTAAAATTCGAATGAGTAATTTGTTATACGATTAGGGCAATAACATTATTGATATATTGCACGTTTTCTCTGCAATAAGTATTCACAGGCCCGTAGCCAAAGTTATTCGAAGGGGACCGAGACCACTGGTTGAGTCTAATTGAGATTATCTAGGATGGGGGTGGGAGCCCGGGGTAGTCGCCAATATTTTTTCGAGGACAAGGCCAATGCTTTAGTTTTGCAAGACGAATCGTTGCCCGAGATCAATAAAAAGAGAACCTTTCTGAATATCCCCCTCTCCCCCATGCCCCCTGGTACGGGCCCGTGTAATTGATACGGTATGCATTTTTAATACGAATTCGTACACGTGATTCTATCGACAATGACTTAATACAAATATTGTTTCTAAAGATAAATTAAAATGCAGAAAACAGATACCAAATTTGTCTTTTTCCCCAATTTACCATAGTGTGGTCCTGTGATTTCAATAATGGCGATTGTTCCATAACCCAAGTTGACGATAATAATGGAGATTGGACAAATGTGACCACTGATGAAGAAAATAGTATGGCAACCGTGATAATTTCATTTTGTCACGTTATTATACTGCATACGAAAAACAACACTTTTCCACTCAGTTCCGATATCGATTACAATCTTTGGCTTAATGACATAGCAGTACAATTTTTTAGAAAGCCATACTTGTCAGCAACATATGACTTTGTATGTCTTGATGGCGTTTTCCTCATCTTCGAAAGACATGAATTTTTGTTTACATTTTATTCTGTAAACCATCCTGTCCCTGTCCCATCCCCACTTACAAAAGAGGGATAGCAGTGTACACATCTTTTACTGTTTGAAACACTTGGAAAGTATATTAATGTTTTAATTGTAAGTGATTTTAGAGTATATTTTTTATTTCCATAACATTAAAATGTACGACATTCTCATATAAAACAAATATCTGCACATTTCCGGATGTTTGCCAGTTATAGAAACAGCAAACAATAAAAAGCTTAGTTTCAAGACTCGTATTGTGTTGTATTGATTTAGTGACATCAATGTACATTAGTTTGGGAATAGTGTTGTCCGAAAAGATAATATATAAATACATGCGCTTGAATGTATATTATCTAGCGAAAAGGTGTTTCCAAAATGTTTTCTATTTATCCTAGAACAATACTATGCATCATTTGACCCGGGATCTGGTCAACATTCTGAGGTCAAGTTTTCTCTGCCACCATTTTACTCAAATGTGGGAAGACTTTCCTTCTGGTATCTGGCGGATAATGGTCATCTCGAAGTTACAGGTTGTTCAAATGACCAACCAGCCTCTAACATATTTACACTCCTTGATACATCCGGTGGCTGGACGAAATTCGATGCAAAAATCACATGTGCATCCACCTTGCAGGTAGGCGAAATAAAATTACAAAACATAACAACATTTGTAATGTTTGCACTATTATGTGAAATGCAAATTGGTTTATAAAAATGTTTATTATAGGGAATTGGGAAATTGTTTTGTTACAAATTGTTTTACATGTTTTTTTAAAACCTATACTACTTCATAATATCAACGTAGCCTCTGTATATATTGTTAATTCAGGTGACCTCCTCCCCTAAACAAAAAACAAAAACAACAAATAATCCACATGAGATAGGTAAAAGCTCAAAGTGATTATGGTAGAATTATGGTAGGGACCACATCAGTGCCCACTACCATACTTTAGGCCGCCACTTTTACAGTGTTTTGTTCGATTTTGCTTTATTTTCCTAAAAAATTTGTTCAAACAATATTTTGGTATAACATTTTAGTCCATTGGTTAATTCCCGTTGCCATGGTAACCATACAATAACAATATTTGTTTCATTGTCATACACGAACAAATGCGCCAATTACAAGGAAATTAAGAAGAAAGTTATTTTTTAAATATCTATAGTGATAATATGCAACTGTAGTTTAAAAGGATATCTACAAACATCCGATGAGGATGCCATTGATGGTTACGGAACTTTTATGCCTATATTTGAGCTTGACGTAATCATAATGCCCACGTTATGTCTCGCCTTATGTAATGTTGTTCACAATGACACATTATTATATATAAACGGAACCCAGGTTTACAGTCTAAGAATAACACAAAAAGTGTATTAAACACATGATTTATTTGTAGTGCGATGTGCTAGTCGAATGAATTTTCTTGTAATTGTTTGATTTAAATTATTGGCAACTTTTCTCGAAATAATTAGAACAGAATACACGAGTACTGTTATTGAAGCTCTTACATTGATACGACTTTCACTTTTGAACTATACTAATCATGCAAATGGATAACCCCATCAACCTTTGTTCGAATACAAAACAAAACTGTTTGAACTTTTGCAGATATCTATGGCAGCTGTGCAGGATAGTGGTGATACTACCAATGTAACAGTAGATGACATTCAACTATCTCCTACAGGTTTGTTTACATCCGAATTTGAAAGGATAGTACAGTTTTGGTTAAGAGAGCTTTTCAAAAAATATTTGTTCGTGATTAAATGAAACAATAAGTATTATATGAAAAGAAATCACACAACAAAACTATGTTTCATCAAAGTCGATTCGGAAACAGCTGAAATATGCGCATTTTATTTGATGATTTAAGAAAATATTTATGAAACCTACTCATTATCGTAAATATACCCAAATGGGCAGTGGCGTAGACAGGTACTCACACCTGGGGGGATGATTTGCCGTTTACCGGACAAAATACCAATTTATTCGCGGCCGAGACCGCCTGTCCAATATTGCGATACCAAGTCCTCTCAGTGGGCAGGGGCGGATCTAGCTTTTTGCTAAGGGAGGGGGGGGGGTTGACCGATGACGATGCGGAACATTATCCACGAGCCGCGAAGCGGCGATTTTTTGTTGCTAATTTTTAACCCCCGTAAGTGATCTCTTTTTTGCTAAGGGGGTTTGACCCAATGAAGATGAATTTTGCTATTTTGAACCCCCGTAAGTGATGTTTTTCCACATCACATTTTTCACTTGGCAGCCCAAGGGGGGGGGGGGGGGGGGGGGTGGGGGTGGTTAGATGTAGGATGGTCGAGACCAGGAGGGCCGGTAGCAGTTTTGGATTGGGGATGGGGAAAACCTATGGGGGCTCACGATTGTTGTGTGTGTAGGCCCTCATGCCCAACCACACTCACAGTGCTGCCAACTTTGAGCCAGATGTGACATTGCAAGGAGCGAAGTGACCAAGCCCGAGGGAGCGAATTAGTGACTGAGCCGGGGGGGGGGGGGGGTAGTGGGAGGGGGGTTTCCCCCTCACACGGTAGGGAGATTTTGCATTTTTGGACTTGAAATTGTGCAATCTGGTGCTTACCTAGATAGGAAATTCAGGCTTAACATTGACTGTTTCTGGGAAAACGTGTTATAATTTGATCGACCAGAAAACGAATAATTGCCACACTAATGAATATACACCCAACACAAACACAAATATTATATTCATATTTATCGTCATATACAGTTCCAACATCACCATATGACACATTATGTATGATCCAACAACTTAGCCTATTGCCAAAAAAAAGTCCCGAGGGGCTTAGCTACCGAGGGCTGGGGCAGAGCCAAATAGGGAGGGTTTGGGAGGGGGTACATCCCACTCCCATGGAGAATATTTTGCATTATATATATAATCTTGAAATGGCGCAATTTGGTGCACGTCACACAAGCAGCCAGAGCAGTGCCAGCCTATGCTGGAACTACGTGGCCTGGTATACAGAAAAAATACTCACCACGGACCATACGTAAGTTACACAACAAACTGAGATAATCTGTTCGCGCGCGAAGCGCGCAGCGAAAATGGAATGTGGATGTACAAATTACATTTTTAACGGTAGAATTAAAGGGATCTAGTAACTTTGTTGACATGTGCAAAAAGTGATGAATGGTTGATGAAATGTATATTGTTGTTATCTCATATGTCCACAGGGTATTGTGTGAAAATTTCAAGTCAAATGGACATTGTATGGCCAAGTAATGAGCGAAAATGCAAAGTGATATTCAGTAACTCACTGCACTCACTTTGTACACAGAAGAAAAACTCGCCCGGAGTTTTTCTTATCTGAATACTTCAATCATACATATCTTTGTAACGAAAGGGAAATTTGAAAAACCAAAACCTGTCTCGTGATTTTATTGTTAATACGAATACAACAAGGTATAAGGGAACCGCTAGAATTAAAATTTTATTTTGAGGATTTGGACAATGTTACTAAGTCCCTTTAACAAGTCTTAGCTCATACAACTAATGTTTTTTCCCACTCGTATACAGGTACACAAAAGAAAATTATATCCTTCCCTAAAACCTGGGGGGGATGATTGTACATGTCATCCGCCCCACCTTGTGAGGTGGGGGGGGGGGGGGGGGTGCATCCCCCTCATCCCCCCGTTGTCTACGCCCCTGCAAATGGGTTTTACATTTTGTTTGATGAATCAATATTTTTACCAAACGATTTTTTATTTATCAGAAATGATTCTCACTGAGGGTGTCAAATTATGTTTAATGGCTGCTTTTTTAATGAAACAGCCTTCTAACTTAGCTATTTCTATATTTTAGAAATAACTATAAATTGAATTTGCCACTAATCAAGCTAATATCAGTCAATTATTGAAAGAATTTTGTATTTCACTAGTCTGTTTTCACACGCATTCCTTATACAAATTAAATTTAAAGTTTTAAACAATTTCTTGATGATGATCTGTTCAATCAACTTTGCTCGTTCCATATGCAGTGCGACTTGTTGGCGGCAGTGCACCCTATGCGGGGAGAGTAGAAGTCTTTCTTAATGACCTATGGGGTACGGTTTGCAGTGACCGTTGGCAGTTGAGAGATGCGGAGGTCGCATGCCGTCAGCTCGGTCTAGGCTCGGCGATCTATGCGCCTCGCGATGCTTACTTTGGCGAGGGCTCAGGACCCATCTTACTAGATAGAGTGGGCTGTTCAGGCTTTGAATCATCATTGGCATCATGCTCCCATAGAGGCGTAGATGACCACAACTGCGGTCACCATCAAGATGCAGGAGTAGTATGCGAGTTACCACCAAGTGAGTGAGCCTTGTCATTACAGGGGACCAGCGAATGAAAGTAACTCCACGATATAGCCCGCTATAAAGCAATATTATGTGTTTTTCATTCATTGATACAATTCTTTCCCCCCTTTTGTATGGGGAGGGGGGGGGGGGTCTTTCGAATAAGCGAAGCGGCAGAGCTTTGTACCCATTTCACAGCAGGGATTTTCATTCACATCGAGTATTTAAACCTTGTTTAAAGTGCATTCAGACTTATAATCCTATAAATAAATTTAAGCCGTTTATGCAATTTGCGTACATTTCCGTGGTATGTGTCTGTGTGTATGTACACCAATAAACTTATAAGAATCAACGAATCAAAGGGCCCGTTGTCCTGATGCCTATAAGCAGAACTCAAGGGATTGACTGGATAATGAAATGAAACTATTCGAATATCTCCGGGGACCAATAGCAACACAACTAAATGTATGCGGGTGCAAAATGGTTTAACTAGTTGCCGGTAGTCTTTGTCTTTTTAGGCCGGGCTCAATTTGAGCCACTGATGAGAATTTGGGCCGTTATACAGGGTGTCTCAAAAAGAATGCAACAACTACGATCGTTAATTTCATCAACACCATCGACCAAATGTCATTGTTTTTTGTTTGATTGGGTAGAACATTCTTTTTCCAACAAAATGATACCATGAGCATTGATTTTGGGTAAGGCGTCTGGATCCTAGGGCCATTTTTCTGAGGCAATGTCGTTTCCTAAATTTGCTACTTTTTCGTCTCCAGCGATCCTCGGAACACTGAGACATTCTCGCCCCACGGCCTCCCATAGACAGAAGATCCGCATGACTGCGCTCCCTTTGATAAAGAAGACAAATAACCCCGTACGGTATGGCATGGCTCACATTGTCTATGGGAGGCCGTGGGGCGAGAATGCCTCAGTGTTCCGAGGATCGCTGGAGACGAAAAAGTAGCAAATTTAGGAAACGACATTGCCTCAGAAAAATGGCACTAGGATCCATACGCCTTACCCAAAATCAATGATCATGGTATCATGTTGTTGGAAAAAGAATGTTCTACCCAATCAAACAAAAAACAATGACATTTGGTCGATGGTGTTGATGAAATTAACGATCGTAGGTGTTGCATTCTTTCTGAGACACCCTGTATTTACCCTATTGATATTGGATCCGTCCCGATTGGTGATGAAGGGCCATTATATAAAATTTTGATTCGTCAATTGAATTGTCATTGACATTCGTTACATTTATATGTCTACAGTTAACTCTACAAGAGCGCCAGCGCTCGCGCTGGCGCTCTACGACCAACTATAGAAAACCAAAAAATTGCTCTTTTTTGTGCACGATATTTTCGTGAAATATATTATATATAATACGATACTTACCATCTACTACTTCACAAATATGTGATCTAACCTGCCGCTAGATGAAAATGATGATTTGTAGCTCATTTCTCATGTAAAATCCGTAATTTAGGCACCAGCCCGACCTCTGTCCGTGCATGTCATAGCGAGACTTCGAACGGGTCTCGCTATAGTCTCGCTATGACACGGACAGAGGTCGGGCTGGTGCCTAAATCACGGATTTTACATGGGAAATTAGCTACAAATCATCATTTTTATCTAGCGGCAGGTTACATCACATCACATATTTATGAAGGAGTAGATGGTAAGTATCGTATCATATATAATATATTTTACGAAAATATCGTGCACACAAAAGAGCAACTTTTTGGTTTTCTATAGTTGGTCGTAGAGCGCCAGCGTAGAGTTACTCTACAGTAAGTATTTATGAATATGAATGAATGCATTTCGCGCAGTTCATTTCACCGTCTTACAAATATCTTTTTAAACAAAATGTATTGTTTCTAAAGATGTAACAACATGTACAAATAAAGTTACAATAATTTGTCCATTTTCCCCAATTTACCACTATAGCTTGGGCTTGTGGCTTTAGTAACGGCGATTGTTCCATATCACAAGTCGACGGTGATAATGGAAATTGGACTGTTGAGACCACTGACGGAAATGGTGGGTATTACTTTTGTATAATTTTTCATCATGATCGTACTTTGTGATTGTCACAGAGTGACTTCGTTTTTAGAAATAGGCATCCACACTTGACACATACAATTCAGTCATGTGTGACTGCTTCCTTTTATGTAATGTGTGAGTATGTGTTTAAAGGTATATGACCCCGAATTTGTATATATTTAGTGTGCACACTGTTAAGGGTTATTGTATATATGGTTTAGCTTTAGATGGAACCATCCCTGTTGGAATAATAGTGAGTGTGTTCATGCTAAGTAAGAACTGTATAACTATAGTGTGCACAGAAGCTTAATGTATATTGTTTATTGTACACGTGAGTGAAGTTGAGATGGGACAATTGTGAAAGTTTTCATTCAATGTGAAAATTGTATAGGTTTGGTATGCAGGCCTAGTACATATCCAGGGTAGTGAATAAGATTGCAGTGGAACTGGTTTTGCCTAGTTTTGTGTGATTGGGTCATCTCCAATGAGATGTATTTAGTATGATTTTGGGCGGGAACATCCTTTTGTTCATGTGCACTGGATGTGGGTGCTGTGAAGTATAGTGGATGTAAGAAGACAGTTAAAAGGCACAGATAGCCATCAGAGTTTGAGAGAGCAAGACGTGCTTATCAGAGTGGGCATGGATACACCAGGGAATAGCCAAATTCTGTGCTAGAACTGAAGTTCTTATAGGCATTTCACCTTATGCTATGTACCCTGGAAAGCTACCAAGAACCACCATGCTGGGTAGAGTCGTACGCCACCCTTGCCGTCACCATAACTCTTCATCAATCCATCTGTCAACATAAATTCTGAACCAGCTGGGCTTCAACTCTAACGAGCATCTTCAACTCTTAACGTGAGCTTCAATGGATAGCTTCAACGGATAGCTCCAACTCGGGCTCCAACCTCCTCTTCCCTTATGGGCTCCAATCCGCCGTTCATCTGACCCGAGCTCCAATGCTCCAATCTGCCGTTCATCTGACCCGAGCTCAAATGCTCCAACCGTCATACCGGCTTCCATCCGGCTCCGAACTGGCTCCACATGGGTTCCATCCGGCTCCGGCCTGGCTGCTCAACGGATATCTCCACTGTGCATGAGCATAGATCTCCACAGTATCGCGGTGCAGTCGTTGATCGTCGTCCACGACGCCCGTCATGGTGAATTCAACCACCGCGCGCTTCAGATCATTGCAGACTGGGTCTGCAACTTCGACGTGATGAACTGTCGCGATCACTACAGCCGACGCCCATACCTTCGCAGCATGTTTTTCAACGCAGACTGGGTCTGCAACCTCAACTTGAACTGTCGCGAATACTTCACCCTCTGGTCTTCGCGAGGATTGGTGTCAACAGCTACAACTGAACTTTAAGGTGGTATCCACCCATTAATATATTCCCATAATAGAAATGATAATGATAACTGAACTTATCTCTGATTTATTATTTTGTGATTAATGGCGCCATGATAGTTATGTTTTGTTCAGTTCGTTAATTTGATACGATTACTTATTATTGTTTTGTTTGCTCTAGTTTGTGAACGATTATGCTGTAATTAAATTACTTTGTTTTATGCTTTGTTTGGATTGACCAATTATTTCCAGAATAAGATTGGATCAATAATCGTGATAATTTGAAAACAAGATGATTATACATTGTCTATACTGCTCAGTATGTGAATTCATGTGATAAAGCCTATTTGTACATTCAGTGTATGTTAACCCTTTAACCAATGATGGTTTATTGAGATTTGATAGATATTTAGAGCTGGGTGCTCGGATTAAAAGAATATCTTGAATTATATATCTCGTTTGTTGTTGCCTTATTGCTTTGAATATTAATCACATATTTATAACAGAACCACACCTATCAATTCAGACTTGGTAAATACAGTATCAAGATCTGACAATGATATGATTATGCAGGAAAATAAAATCACATATCCACAAAATATGATGACAAATTGGAAATTATTCGTAGTTTAATGACATAAAAATACATATTGTTTTAGAAAGATTTTATTTTGCAACTTAAAGGGATAGTACAGTTTTGGTCAAACTTAATTTCTAGTAACCAAAGCCCTGCACCATAACATTACAAACTTAAAAAAGCCATAAAAGTGCGCTTTCTAAAAACGCATTGGTCATTGGTTTCAACCGTATTTTATAAAACATTGTGCATGACTCATGTGATGTTTTGTTACAATAATGATTAAAAAGAGAGATCATCAACAACTACATGTATTTACAAACCTCTTTTGTAAATCTTTGAAAAAGTGTTAGCAATACATAATGTTTTCTTAAATCATGGAGTAAATGTAGGATCCCACAATTATTCCCATCGGATATATTAATTGATATTTTTGCTGTTTCTGAACCGATTTGATCAAATAAAATTTGTTTTGTCATTAAAATTATATGCTCTTTCAAATTTGAAACTCGGTTTTTTATTACCTCACAAAAATATGTCTTGAAGCGCCTTCTATACCAAAACTCAACTATCATATTAATAGTTGGTAGGTCTTGGTGGTCGAAATAGGTGAAATGTGTTGGATATTATTTTGGTAAGTTATTTTGAAGAACATTGAGTCCAGTCTCTTCCCCATTCCCCATCGCAAGTTACATTCTTGCCGAGAAATACCAGAGATAGAAGAACAAACTACAGTAGTATATTATGATAACCAGCAGTTGTTTAATAAGCGTGGTCGGGCTGATTTTTTTTTAAAATTATTATTATCATTATCTTCTTCTTTTTTTTTTGGGGGGGGGGGGGAGCACGTGAATGATGGGGGTGGGGGGCACCACTGATAACTAGATGCATGCATCTTTTGTGTAGCAAGTTAAACAACTGGAAAAGTATAATTATGTTTGTTTTTAATTATTTACAGTTAATGCCTTTCACATATTAGGTTTCTTTCAGAATAAACCGGCATGATAACATTACACGGTTGGACAAAGTCTAACACATTTAAACGAATATTGGTTTCCCTTAATTTCCCCCTTTTATTTTAGAACACTATTATGCATCATTTGGCTCTGCCTCAGGTCAACTTTCTGAGGTCAACTTTACTCTGCCAACAATTGACTCAAGTGTGGGAAGACTGTCCTTCTGGTATCGGGCGGATAATGGTCATCTCGAAGTTACCGGCTGTTCAAATGACCAACCAGCCTCTAACAAATACATCCTTGATACAAACGGCAACGTAAAATTTGCTGTAAATATCATATGCACATCCACCTTGGAGGTACGTAAGATGAAATAAAATGATGACATTGCGACGTTTGGGGTGTTTGTGTTTGCACGAATTTCTTTAAATACACAAGAATATTCCTGGCAATTGCACTTTCAAGGAATAAACTCTTATTCAACTCTTATAAAGGGGGATTTGCGCACTTTATACTATATACATGTTCCTCTTGATAAAATATACATTGGTGTTTGACAGATTTAAATTATTCGTCATACATTGTTTTCAAACTACTTCAAAATGGTCCCAACATCCATATGTCGTTAGTTTATATAGTTATAGTAATACGGGAAATGTATAGAGAGAGTAACAATTTTACCATCGGCAATGACGAAATTGAACATAACATATAACACGCGATACAGTTTCAAGACGGAATGAATGATACATCAGTATTATTTTATGAAAGTGAGTGATAGTTTTGTAATAAAAGAAAAGGAAACCCATATTTACCCTTTCGGCTAAATTTGAATTCCGCATGTCTTATTTGTATCTTTTGTGTCGAACAAACTATACAAATTGCCACAAAACCCTTATAACATCGTCAGATGTAAAGTTAAGAAAATTGAAATTTTCTTTTTGTCGATGTAAGGTTTCTGTTATCAAAGTTACAAGTTTTTAATATTACCAATAAGCTGATGTAAAGGAGAATTCAGAAGTACACAAATCCGGAAAATATGATATTGCTGTATTATCAAGCTTTTGTCATGCTAGGTCACATATTCTATGATGGTATATGACGGAAATGATAGGTTAGTATATACATGTACTTCTTTACTGGGGAATATGTAAAGTTGTCATAAATTATCGAAGAAAAATGGTGCATGGAGTTAAAGCTTTCACATGAACACATTTAAAGTTTATTGTGACTAAACAGTCCGAACAATTTTCTGAAAATTCCGGCAACCTTTGTTCGAATGAGGCAAACACGTTAATCAACTTTGAACTTTTGCAGATATCTGTGACGGCAGTGCAGGACAGTAATCGTACTCCCGATGTAAGGATAGACAACATGCAAGTGTTTACTGGAGGTATGTTAACAATTTGATATCAGTCAATTGAAATTTATATCACATTTATTAAATGAAAAACATCACCATCAATCACATGAATAAGGATGCGTGATCTGTGAAATGATAATCCATGTACAGTATTTGATGAGACACTTACTTTTTATTGCCATAATCATAATGGTTAATTCATATAACGTATACTTAGATTTGTTCAAATTGTGTTAGTACAAAGGAAAAGGAACTAGTTTCTCTCTGTTGACGGAAGAAAAGCGGAAATTAGGTTTTAACTATAATTGCCTCTCTGCAGAAAACACAGACAGACGAACGCAGACGACACAAACACACACACATAAACTATGCAAACACATCATAATACGAAGACGTATTGGCTTAACAGTACTTTACATACTTCATTCACAAACAAAATATAATGTATAGTGAAATTGAATGACATAGTCGCTTTCAACTTTTATATTGGTTCTTTTCTTGCAGTTTGGTCCTGCGATTTCAGTGACAATGATTGTTCAATAACACAACCAAGTGATGATGATGGAAGATGGGACATCGGAGGAACCGGTATTGTATTGTAGTATTTATCTATCAGTTCTGCTCCATGTTTCCCCCATGTTTACTGTTCAAACAGTCATCGTGGTCATTATAAAACTATTACGACAACATTACGTTTCAAACTTATTTATCATGATAAATATTGTAAAGAATTGTCAACAGACATGAACATGAAGCACGGCAGTACGATTGAGTAGTCACATGGGTCTGAGCGGGCACTATGCGAGCCCCGGCGGTGTCACCTCGTATTCAGAGGTAGGACACATGATCGTTCTAGAGGTTGAAAATGACCCCCTATTTCGCAGGGTTTCAAGTACATTTTCAGGAAATTAGACCCCTTTGTATCGCAAAAACGAGTAAAAAGCGGCCTTTAAAAAGACCCTAATTTTTGCATTTCAGGTACATACTTTACAAAGACCCTCTATTTTCACGATTTCAAGTACACGAACAAAAAAACTAGTACCCTTGCGAAATGTTTTACATCTCGCGAACATCGTGGTGAAAAAATTGTCGCGTACATCATTTTGTGAAAAGACCCTATTTATGGAATTTTGCGTACATCGTCATGAAAAAAGGCAATTTTTGTCCACGGCTAAAGTGTAGTGACACCACCGGGATAACCTTTTCTACGTACATACTACAGGTAACCAGACTTGAAATAAAAAGTATTTGATGCTTTATTTGAGATCGACATTGTCTTAAATTAACACAAAACATGAAACCATGTTGAATATGATTAAGTTTCACTGAATAAAAGCGAAGTCATTTTTTAACCGATTGACTGTCCCCCAAAATCAAACAAACTTGACATCATCTCTAAGATTTTGCAGACGAATCGATATCACCTTTGCAACGATTTATTTTCTACATAAATCGAAATCATCTTTAAAACGATCGATGTCGACCTAAATCGAAACATATTGTATTGACATTTTTCAAAAATCGAAATCATCTCCGAAACGATTGATTTGTTCACACTTGGAAAATGGAGTCACAATTCTCACGAATTTATTCAGATCGCGACCTGCATGTACTCTAAAGACAAACACAAGAAGTGGGGCTTTTATTTGAGGCTTATTAGAAGTTCAATCTCCGATGCCGCCAAATGAAGCCAACGTCTAGCTTATCAATCGATGATGATATTGACATTTCAAGTTAATTCCACTAATGTACCTTAGTTTTTAAATGTTTTATAATTATTAGTTTTCTTGATTTCCACGTTGGTGATGATGAACTGACAATCAAATACTTTCCACCCTCTGGCCATTTCCGACAGATGATTAACATATATCATGAGTTACAACGCGTATTGATAAGACTTATCGCACTTGTCCCTACACCTGGTCAATACTATAATATTATTTTCTTTACACAAATTTCTTTTCTCGCGTGTAGTTGCTTTCTATTGTTAAGAAACACTCGAATAAGTTGAGTTCGGGTTTGCGAAAAGTGATTATCACAACAAAGCGCCGTACCTTCCGTTGAAATATGTCAATCTTCTTCTTCTTCTTCCTCTCCCTCCGCTCTTTCGGAGATCAAAATGGTGTTTCGGGTGATTACCAGTGATTACCAGTTGATAGTTTATAGTACAGTCCGTTTATAGTCTGTTGTAGTCAGTCAGTTAATAGTTGTATCGCGTGTGTAAGAATTGTTAGTGATGTCTACAGGTAGTAGGACTTGTTAGGATGTATTATAGGGCTTGTTATAAGGTAGTGGTTGTCGTGCTGTGATACGGGGTATCCAGCAGGGTAGTAGCGCTGTGATACGGGGTATCCAGCGGAGTAGACAGGGTGTCTGTTAGGTATAGTTGAACCCGTGGGAATTAGTGACCCTCTCGCCTCGTCACTGGTAATCACCCGAAACACCATTTTGTTTTTGTTCATTTGAAAGAAAGATTAAGGCCCGATTCAAATTAGCAAATTCACTGCTGCGGCATCTTATGTTCATTAGGTAACATCTTTCACAAGGATGAGTGATAAAACCAGACTGAAATTGTGTTACTTCCAACATATGAATTGTTGCGGGACAATATTATACAGTCTTTCAACTGTGTAATCCGACCGCGCTACGCCTCATCGACTTGAAAATTATGATTTATTCAATTTATATTGATCATATCAGTTATATTAATAGTTATAATAAATCAATATTGTTAAGTTGATAAATTATCTATTTGTCATTAAAGGGACAGTCCGCCTTTAACAAATTATATGAACAGTTTCCAGTACATAGATGGGGATAAATATGACACCCATGTGAAATTATAAATTGAACAACGCTGTAATTTAGATTCTATGAAGAAAAAACTACACAAATAGCAAAGATATCCTCTCTTCAATGTACTACATTCCGGCCACTTAATATGTTTAGCTGATTCATTGTCAGAATACAACTATCTGGAACGTATTTACGAGAAACCTGTGTATAGAAATATTTCTTATATGCATGCTACAAAATAACAATCTCAAATGAAAGAAAGAAGGAATAGAAGTTAGAAGAATATTTCAGTACTTGATTGATTCTTCGGTCATTAAGTTGCCCACGCCAAACGTAGGCAGTTTGGCGTGCACTCATAGTCTGTGGAACACTAAACATGAAGTATTTGAAATTAAATTACAGAAGCGGGTTTTCCTTTATTTCTAGGTAGAAGTCGTTTTATAGAATGGAATCTTCACAGATAAGCTCGAATATTTTATTCTGATGTATGCGTGCTAAACCTCGGAACAATTAACCAGTTGAAACAAAAAACGATCTACGTATAGCCCCGTATAACATGACAAGGCATCATACTCATCAGGAAAAATAACGGAGAGGTTATAGCGTAAACTCCCCGCCGTGACCCCACCGCAAACCAGACCATTCGACATGCATAACTAGTATAGCATATAATTATGTACCTGAATTTTCAGCTGCGTAGTTATAAATTGTAACGTAAAATGATAATCCACCAACCGGGCCAGGCCACATCTATTCTTTAAAGGGCATCAAGCGTGGGGATTCTACACAGCGGGTCGCCATTTTGAACTGGGCCAGTTTGCGCGCACCGCATGACACTGAGCTAACGTGCATCACGCACCGTGCGCAACGTGTACTTAAGATGGCGCCGCGCATCTGATTTGACGAATCTGAAGTACCTTTAAATGGTCTTACCATTGTATGATCATTTACAAGCCCGACACGCAATATCAGCTCGGCAACCGGTGTATACTTAATGCATGTGTGCCAAGCGTTTTTTACATGGGCCTTATTAGACATTATTACACTGTTAAAACGCTGTGTAAAAAACGCTGCGTAAAAATGGTTGTTGAATCTTTTTATACAACCTTAGGTGTAGCATGATTAGTTGTAGAAAGAAGGATTGTGTAAAGTGGCCATTGTTCAAGCGTTGATTAAACGTGTTAAATCACGTTTCGACCGCGAAATCATCGTGACAAAACCCTTTTTTGTCCCAACATACCCAAGTAGCAAACCAAGCGAAACGAGATAGCGACGAGGTAGCGTATTAGTCTTATAACCCAAAGGTCCCCGGTTCGATTCCGAAAATTGGAACAACAGTTTTGTAAACTTTAAAGAACTGGGGTTGTTGAATGTTTTCAACAAGAGTTGGACGGTTCATGTGTTAAACAGCGGTTGTAGAACATTTTCAACAAGTTGTGGAATTTGTTTACACAGCGTTTTAACAGTGAGTGCGATGCAGGCTGAACAGTACAGTGTGTATGTGTGGGCCTCTCAGCCCGGCCACGGACCCCCGAGTATGAGCGGTGCAGAGAGATGGATTAGCACCAAGCTACGTTAGCTAACGTAAACGAATTTACAGACGGGCGAAGGATCATGAATGGGACAATAAAAAAGTCGCGCGTTTTATTATTTGGAGGTTTATAACCAATTATAACTCCACGAAAAGAAGGTTTCAAGCCCTAATTTTTTAAGACAAGCTGGTAAATGGCATTTTCGTTCTTGTAAGACAATAACCTCGCAACTCGCAACAATTTGGCTTGCAAAAGGCGGACACTCCCTTTAATACATGATGTTATGATTTTCCAAAGGATTCGCCCAATCAAAAAAGGGTCTTTACCGGTACTGTTTTTGTATTTTATGTTTGGTTTATAGATGACTATTTTTACGCAATGAATTGGGGAAGCGTAAATGAATGGGCAATCTCCTACCTACCAGTCTTTCCTCCGGGTACCAGAAAGATCACCTTCCGGTACTACAGAGACACTGACGGCCACCTAGAGATCTCATCGACATGCTCAAATGAAGCCACGACTCACGTTCTCAATGATGCGTCAGATTCTTGGGAGAATTTCGAAATGAATATCACATGCACATCTTTAATAGAGGTATACGCAATTATGTTACATTACAATTTTAACCATAATTTCCATATGGAGTACAAGTGTGTCTGATTTTACATACGGTATGTGTTAAAAAAAGAAAATTCCTATCCTTAGACATTGTACTATTTTTTAAAGGAACTATATTCAATGAATACAGAATATAAATTATTGAACCAAACGTTCCTTTTGTATCTTATCATACAAAATGTTTGGTGATGTTCTTAGTAACTATTAATTGCGTTCAAATATGTTGTGATTTTATAATACTATGTTTCATAAATTTCCCAATATCAGTATAGTAATACAATAAGCTGAAATCAAAGCTTATTTACAGTTAACTGAAATAAATATAATCTCAAAAAATAATGCATCACTTTAAAAAATACAAACATACCATGCCTTGAGAGGCTATAAATGAAAATATGGGCTCTGGGGTTACTGTCATAGTACTATTGAAGTAAACGAAGTCCCATAGATTGTTATGGTGCCTCGAACAAAGGCATGGTATATTTGTTTTATATCCCCCATCTAACAAAGTCTTTCTTTTTTTCGAAGAAAAAAACCCTTTCTTGCTATCTAAGTGATTCATCGACTGGTCCATGAATGATTGATAGTATCGATATATCTCTTTACTATTTTCCCTAAGGCAAATAATAAAATTACCCCATGCAAAATACATAGTGAATCTATTATTGGTCACAAGGCGTAAACACGACCAATCAGTGAACAAACCTTTTTAAGATGAGATATATAATTAAGTATAATAACTCTTCACTCTTTTCATTTTGTTAAAGATATCTTTCACCGCTGTACGTGATTCTGGAAGCCCTGACGTGCGAATCGACGATATTCGAATAACAGAAATAATGCTACCAGGTTAGTATAATCCTCCAACTACTAATATTAAGCCCAATTAAGCCATTACAATCGCGGATTGATTACCTGTTAGTGCTATGACTATGACGTATGTATAGTTACTATTCGAACTAAGATTTTCAGTAGGCCTTTTGCAGATTGGTTAGTAAATTAGTAAGTGAGAAAACTGTACGCAAGGTTAGATCTTGCCACTAGAATATACAAATACAACTGTTCATTAAAAGTAAAAGTAATTAAATTAAGTAAACAGGTTAATGGACTAAAATTATAATTTATACAACAATAACAGCAACACCAACAACACCAACAACAAAAATGTATCTAAGCTTTCCCGCTTAATTAAATTTTCTTCATAACTTTTCTTGATTGGATGCTCATTTTTGTATGTCTAATGGCTCAGTCACATTTGACACGGCGGCCGTACGGTCTAAAATTTCTACGGCCAATTACAAAAATAGGGCCGCCGTAGAATGTCTACGGTCACATGCATTAGCAGTCACATTTGCCACGGCCGCCGCACGGCGTATCTTTAATTTGTGGAGACAGAAAATCTGCGGCTGCCGTACGGCCTTTAAAGTGATGACGCACGGTTGCCTTAGGGCGTCCCTGTGGTTGCCGTAGGTTATGTGAACAAATATCAAGGCAGACGCAAGGCGCCGCAAGGCGACCGCAAGGCAGCCGCAGGGGGGCCATACGGCAACCGTGCGGCCAGACTGACGCTACAGCTACACCCCTATAGAGTATAGGAGTGATAGCCATGGCTACGGCGTGTATAATTGCTTCGGCGACCGTAGAAATGAAAAAGAGTTATAACTTTTAGTTATAATTCTACGGCGACCCCTACGGCCTGTAAAATATACGGTTACGCCGTACGGGGACCCTGCGGCCACCGCAGATTTTCTGCGGCCGCCACACGTTTCTCTCGATTTCGGGGGCGTACGGCCGCCGTACGCTCGCCGTAGAGCAAATGTGACTGTAGCATAATACTGTTTGAAACGAAAGTTTGACCGTGTTTCGAAAAAAAAAAATGATACATTTGTTTAGAAATGAAATGATGATCCAGGCCGTCAATTTTGTACTGAATTGATTATCGAATCGTCGGTTTGACCGTTCTTCTGACCCGGACAACCTACATTACATGTGTATTATTATATAATTATTACAACGTTAAGTTGTTCAATCGTGCGCCGTAAAAGCAGACGACGGCGGTCCATTAAATATTGATATTTTCATTATCAGGAATATTCAAGAGGAAATAAGTGACTATAGCAATGACATGAGTTATACTGTGATTAGATCCAGTAAGTTAAAAAGCTGTGATTTCCTGCTCCATTAAGGCTTTTTGAAGTGTGTTAAATAGATTTGAGTAAATAAGTAAGTGAGTGAAAATGTACGCATGCATGTGTAGATCTTTCAACTGCTAAAAGTGAATGTAAATATGGAACGGATTTGAAAATGATAGAATGTGACGACTAAAATGGGATACTGATGAAAACTTGAAAAAAACTGGCAAACAGATATTGTGTGATTCATTCAAAATATCGGATAGAAACATGTCATATTAGTAGTTTTGCAAGTAGTCTCGGTCCTAAATTACGCACCCTCCCCGGCCCCTTGAAAAATCCTGGCTCCTGCATTTGTGGAATGGCCGATCTCTCTTGCATTAAAGGGTAGAATTACCTACAATTTTGGTGCATTTCTAAAGAAGGGCGATTACGTCGCGACGGTTATGGGATTGACGGTTCAGACGGGTTAATGAATTATTATTTAATAGACGTCCCTTTAATTTGAGCGCAATGCTTTTGTTCTGATATATTTAAAACATATTTTGTTTCCAAAGGCTCCCTTGGACTTGAGTCTAATACCATCCCTGATTCGAGTCTGACTGCTTCTAGCGCGTATAGAGATGATGTGCGTTACGGAGCCAGGCGGGGCAGGTTGAATACGCTTCCTGACGGTAATGGGAAGGGTGGATGGAGCGCCAAGAACAATAACGCAAATCAATGGATTCAGGTTAGAGACAGAGTTGTTTTACTTTTTAGAAAAAGTTTTAATTCTTTGGGGACGCAAAGCAATAATAACAAACACTGATGTACACGAAGCATTAATGCATGTTTTGTTTGTTTGAACCACCCAATATTCATCGTCGGGTGTTTAATTATAGTCAATAAAGCAAGCTTGAGGCATTCTAATATTAAAGAAAAAAAAACATAACAAAACCTGACTAAGTGTAGTGGTCGGGGTTGTTGGTGGATATCTGTTGACGAATCTAGCGATACGTGTTTTCTAGATGGAGAACGATTAATAAATGACAAAAGCTAAAATGCTGTAGGGCACCAAACATTGACCCCTTCACTAGCAGTTAGCTGACCGTTACTACGCTCTTTTCTCTTTTCTAAGTTTATCTGTATAGTTATCACTATTGTTATTATCAATGTGATTTGGCATACTTTTCGAAGTAGTTGTAGAAGTAGTTATATTTACGCTAAGTTTGTATTGTTGCTATCGTCACTGCTATTATTGTCACATTAGTTATAGTAATATTTGTATTTGTCTTATTATATATATTACTGAAAATGAGATGAAAAATCTATTTAATTATGCCATAAATATGAAACAATTGTTTGCCGATATTTATGGAGTTATGATAAAAATGTCTCATTATGATCGAATATGAAATAATACAGGTTGATCTGGGCAGTTTTTACCGAGTCGTTGCCGTGGCAACACAAGGGAGTCATGCTTCGAACTATGATGAATGGGTGACGAGCTACAAGGTCGCCTACAGCTCGGACGGTGTGACCTTTGTCAATGTTGCTGATAATTCTGGATCTGATTTGGTGAGTTGTTCATTCTAATCACTGAGATAAATCCACTTCATTTTGATTCTTCCCCTTCCAAAGCATTTGGCACAATTTATCCAAATAACCCTGTCCGATAAGGGTTATTTACAAATATCCTACTTGATTAAAGCGTTTATCATTATTACTTTGATTTGAATTGGAAGGAATACGCGGTAATACAATTTGATGGTGGAATACACGGTATGAATCTACATATATTTTAGTATTTTTTCTAAAGCTATCGAAAGTGCATTTAAGTACAATGTGTGAAAGTCAAACAGAAGATATGGTTACATCTGTTTTTTGTGAGTTCTTTGGTCATGTTGGTGATGTACATTAATTATCTCCTTTACCTTGTTTACCAAGGTCTTCGGAGCCAATTCTGATCAAGACACAGTGGTTACCAACACCCTCCCAGTCCAGCTAGAGTGCCGGTATGTGCGTCTTCTGCCCGTTACCTGGCGTAGACATATCAGCTTGAGAATGGAGCTTTACGGGACCCAGATTGTACAAGGTATACACTGTTTTTAAAACATTACATAATAACATATTTTCTTTGATGAACTTTAAGGGCCTCATAGCGAATAGCAAATAGAAGTCTGGAAATATACTGAGTAGCCTATGACAATTGTTGGAATGACAGTCCCTTTTTTGTAAACCTTTCTGCATAATCTTCATTACTCGAGGATTATTTTCTGCTGGTTGGCAAACATATAAAAATCAAAGTAATTATGAAATGTAATTTATAGATGTTTTAGCAATGGAAGCCAGAGCATGTTCATAAGCGAAAGCAAAATCATCCTGCGCTTATTTCACACAGAATTAGAACAGTGAACGAATCAGAACTCGGGGTTAAACACGTATATTTAGTCCCTGGTTCCTGCATATGACGTGCGGACCGTGTCATAAACCATCGATGTTCGACGTTCATCGAATACGAAGTTTCTGTGCGCTGCGTTGGTTTATACCCTCCCTTGCCATAAGTATTGCAACATGGTGAAATTCGTTACATTTTTTGGTAAATGACTTATCTATGTTGTAGCGGTGTTTTGTTATAAATAATTGAATAGTGACCGACATTTCGGTATAAATGGAAGGTGCACATTGTTCACTTTCTCAGTCAAGGCCAATGAGTCCCTCATGCACACACCATGGTTAAGACATCCGGGTGATCTAACGTGCAACGCCGACAAATCGTCGCCCTGAGGGAGGAGGGGGTTTCAGTAGCTCAGATTGCTGAACACTTTCAGGTATGCCGTCAAACGGTGTACAAATTGTGTAAACGCCATAGGGAAACGGACAAGTTTGACTAGCGACCAAGATCTGCCAGAAGTAGAAAGACCACACGTCTGGAAGATTGGTACCCTCTGCGTCAGGCTCGTACGACCCGATTCGAATCTGCACATACTTTGGCAGCTCACTGGAGCTACAGGATTGACAAGAGAATCTCAAAGAGGACGACACAAAGACGTCTACATACTCCCACAATCCTCATGCCCGCATTTCCAGGAGGAAGATTCTCATATCTCGTGTCAATCGCCAGAGACGCATCAGGTGGTCCTCCAGAGTGAGGGATTGGACGGTGTAGGACAATTGTAGTCACTTCCGGTCTTTTCCGACGAGAGTAGGTTTTGCCTTTCTTCCAACGACGGAAGAGTAAGAGTCTGGCGTGAACCCCGACACCTCGTGAGACCCAAGGAACCTGATCTACACTCAAAGGAATGTAGTTTCAGTCACGGTTTGGGGGTGTGTCGGCATCTATATGGAGTCGGCGATCTTGTTGTCGTGTACGGGAACATTGATAACGCAAAAGTATCGAGAGATTATGGACTCTCACGTGTTTCCATCAATTGGTAACATCTTTGGCGACGCGCAACACCCGTTCATTTTCCAGGATGGCAACGCACCGGCGCTCAGGGCTGCCCAGATGGACCAATGGTATGGCGAAAATGGCGTCTACAGGGTGCGGTGGCCAGAACAATCACCAGATGCTAACCCGATAGAGAATCTGTGAGATGCCATCAAGGGAGCCCTCACCAAGGACGGAGCAACTACCAGGGAGGGTTTGGTCGGCTCTATCTTCAGGGTCTGGGGCAGCATCAGCCAAGAAAGACTGCATGGTCTATACGGGACTCTACCAAGGAGGATGCGCGCCATTATCAGAATGCGCGGGTACCCAACAAAATACTATAACTTCATGAACTTTACAGGATAAATGACTCTTGACATGCTACTGAAATGTGCCTGATAATAAGAACTTAAATCATTTACTACAAATTAATTAAAACAGCACTTATTATCATGTCATACATTGCCTCCTGTGTAATGTATGTGTCTATGTTGCAATACTTTTGGCACGGGAGGGTAGATCGGCAGTTAAAGGGTACCACCACCCAAAAATAATATTCCTTATGAAAGAAAGGTAACATCTTTAGTATTCCATTCCATCAACAAGTTCACAAACATATGTTTCCAGAAAAAAATATATAATTGGAAAACGGATCACCAATCTAAAGCATGCGTTCATGCGGTCTGAATTGCGAAAACTAATGTGTGCAGAGCGAACGAATCGCCCTGGAATCTATTGTCTACAAACGTACGGGTGAATAGCATTGGCGCACTCGCAAATGGTTGGCCCGTATGGAACCAGGAAATAGTAGTGGTTCCGTTAGTGGTGGAAATTAATTGCTTTGTTTATGAATTACACAACCCTTTGCAAAATGTTAGGTATCAATTTGATATCACAACACGGTACCAAAACATATACTAATGTGTTGTTCTTTGCCTGGTGGTCCCCTTGCGAGGAGTCATTGATCCCAAACATTTCACGTGCATTATTTGTGTATGTCCTCTGTGTATAGATCAACACACATTAATGCAAGCAGTCATCGATCCCAGACATTTCACGTGCATTATTTGTGTGTGTCGTGTGCATAGATCGACAAGCACTAATGCGCAGTGTTGTAGAACAACCTTCGTTTGTTCTTTGCTGACCAATCAGAGAGCTAGATTTATGGTAAGATACGGTCCAATGGGTACCACGTATCGTCGGTATACACACAATTTTCTGTCTTCGAAGAATCATGCAATTCCAGCTCCCTGGTTTTGCAGAGAGACGTGGCGAAAAAAGGAGAGAGAGAGAGAGTGGGGAGATATGGGTGAGGAGGGGTGGGGGTTTCGGGATTAGATTTGTGTGCATATGTATAGTTCTATTTTGTGCAGAGAATGAACAACATGTCATCGCTTATAACAGGTGTCTAGTATGGCACCCTGTGAAGTGCTCAAAGTCGTATTTGGGGAATGCGTTAAATGGATTTACAGTATAGCAAGCTATTTAGGGAGAATTAAACCATGGATGTAGGAGTTTAACAAACTCCTACTTCATGGCTAAACCACATAATTCACAAATACCACTCAGTGTACTATCGGATCCATGTGTAAAAATGTCTCCCGATTTGTTTCCCCTCACGTGTAGTATATCATAAATTGTGTGCCTTTAAGGGGAGTCACTCCTCTTGTCCCTTTTCCTCCACTTTACCCCGCTCCCTCTCTATTCATGTGTGTTTTTCTTCTTTCAATCGACCGTCTTTCTCTCACTCTCTGCCTGTTTCACCCCATCATTCTGCAATACCAGGTCCCGGGTAATGCACACTACTGTACTTGAATTAATCGAAGACATGCAAGTTGTGTGGAGCATGGTAGAACCAAGCACTAGTCTATGTTCTGCCTGTATACACCTTATACACCTGGTGAATCTGTCCGTACAGCTTCACAGTTCAGAGTGGTATTACGCGATATAGTAATGGGGGAAAGGTGTAAACATAGTCCAGAACCTAGACTAGTGTAGTATCCAACCAGAAATTGAGCTTTCTGATTGGTCAATAAAGAAGAAACGAAGGTTATTCTACCACATTGTGTTAGCCTGTATTATTGCATGTCGTTCTAGAGACACACGACATACACAAATAATGCACGTGAAATGTTTGGGTTCGATGACTGCTCATATCACTGCATGTCTATACACACATCAACACACTCACCCATGCACGGAATTGTACCTCTTCGATGTATGTCCTACTAAAATGGATCAATGGTTCTTCCATCGATGGTTTATGACACTGTCCATACGTCATACGAGCCTGCCTCCCCTATCGTAGGTACTACTCTTACATGTCTTATGGGGAAATACCACATAAAGAAAAGCAATATACAGTGATATAATTATGATAACCAGACACAAGTCATGTACCTTTTGCCTACTGGAAAGTACAACATATTGATTAGGAACACAATCTATATACTCGAACATATTTAAGCAAATATTTGGATAGTACCGTTTTGGTTCAGAGGGCGTGTTGCACCACAAATTGTCGTCCCTGCACAAATTGTCGTCGGCGACAATTTGTGCAAAATTTCACGCCACAAATTGTCGCCTCCTGCACAAATTGTCGTTGGCGACAATTTGTGTTGCTCTTGCCGTCCACAAAACATCAGGCGACAATTTGTGAAATCACCTAACTCACACCACAAATTGTCGCCTATTAAACAAATTGTCGTCAGTCGCTGTCTTCAAGCTACATAAGATAATGACTATTACAAAGATGATGATGATGATGATGATAATAATAATAATCAGTGTTGGTGGACTCGAGGTCTGCCTCGGCGTCGACACCAGTGGCGTACCCTAGATTTCTTCAAGGGGGGGAGGGGGGGGGGGGGGGGGCTGGGTGGCTGGGGGATGTCGGTGGAATATTTTTTCGAAGCAGAGACCGAGATCCGTCAACAAATCTCGAGACCGAGACCGTGACTACTTGGTTTTGGGGCCGCATACGGGACCGTTAAAGAACACTACAAATTGGCCTCGAGATTACTTAAAAAAAAAAAAAAAAACAGCCCGTTTTTCATCAGAGGGTGGCTGTGCGAGCTGTGCGAGCATGTGTTAATATTTTTTTTAATGTGAGTTTCGGTTGTACTTCTGCTTTTCCTTCAGTTTCTACCCAGATAACAATGCTACGTTGGCCCATCGTTGGCCCAATGTAGGCGGTCATGTTGGGCCAACGTCAAAACGTGACGTCTAGCCCACGTCATTCTTGCCGCTGGGCCCTCGTTGGCCCAACCCCCATACGCCAACGTCAATTGCCAATGTTGAGCCAACGTTTGCCCAACCATTTATTTTGCTATTTCTGACGTCAAGCCAACATTGAGCCGACTAAACCCCAACGTTAATACGACTATATAAGTCAATGTCGGGCCAACGTTAAAACGTGACGTTTGGCCCACGTCATTCTTGCCGCTGGGCCCTCGTTGGCCCAACCCCCATAAGCCAACGTCTTGCTACGATGTTGCGCCAACGTTTGCCCAACCTTTTATTTGGCTATTTCTGACGTCAAGCCAACATTGAGCCGACTAAACCCCAACGTTAATACGACTTCGGGCCAACCTTGAGCCAACCTTGAGCCAACCATGAGCCAACCTTGAGCCAACCATGAGCCAACCTTGAGCAAACCATTAAAAAAAAAATGATTGATAAGTTTGCATGGTGTTACAAAGTCTACCATACCGTCACGCAAACATTTCATACTTATCCTACACCTAATCTTAATCCTATTCCTATCATCCTATCCTATCCGATCCTATCCGATCCTATCCGATCCTATCCTATCCTATCCTATCGTCCTAACAATTTACTATGCCATCGGCTTAATATATATATCCTATACATACTATGTACATTTGTTAATAGTTAGTAACTGCCGAGAGTAGATTGAGAGTAGATTCTAAAATAATCAGCCTTTGAATCATCATTCATAACACTATATTCGGGTGTTATTTATAGTTTTATAAATTATATAGAAAAACAAGGACAAGTTAACACTGTTTTTAATACAAATAATAGCAAAAATAGCAATTTTTTCTGTGCACTATTATGATCGTTTATAATCGATCATGAACCCCGATAGCGATTCTGCATTGGCCCAATGGGTGATTTCAAGTATGGTGTTTAGGGTTGGTGTTAGTGTTTATCAAACCGGCGTTTGTGTGTAATAAACACTTACACCGGCCTTAAAGACCATACTTGAAATCACCTATTGTTGGCCCACTTACGACGCATTAGGATCGATTGCGGAACGAACCTTTACCGATCATAAATCACTAATTAATCGGTGTATCAAAGTGAATAAAGAGGGGGCTGTGCAAAGGGGCTTTGCACCCCCAATATTTTGTTAATTTCGTAAATTTAATTTAATTGTATTAATTTACCAATTCAACAACATCATAATATAATGTACAATATTTCACAATTTCCCGTCATTTATTAAAAAGGATAGACATTGCATAGTATATTAGTCAAAACTAGCCCTTGAGCAACTATATAAGCAATACAAGTATATACTGCACATTATATTATCGATAATGTTACAACAAATTATATAGAAAACAAGGATATGATAACACTGTTTTCAATACAAATAATAGCAAAAATAGGATTTTTTTTGTTCACTATTATGATCGTTTATAATCGATCATGAACCCCGATAGCAATATACACATTTTTCAAAATCATATAATGTACAATATTTCACAATTTCCCGTCATTTATTAAACAGGATAGACTTGCATAGTATATAAGTCAAAACTAGCCCTTGAACACCTATGTAAGCAATACAAGTATATACTGCACATTGTATTATCGATAATATTACAACAATCCAAAATGTTTCATAGACGTTTTCATACATTGTTGGTAGAACATAATTAAAATATATTTGAATTATTGTACAATTTAAGACATCCATATCGTGACATTGTACATTTTAAGTCGCATGGAGATTCATCTAAAAATTACTGCCCAATGTATGAAATGGACTGTTTCCCTATATCTGTCTTGATTTAGCTATCTTGCATTTTGTTAATCAATATCCCCCGTGAAATATATGGCAGTGGTTCAATCTTTTTTTCGTAATATTTGTATCTATATTACTACAAATGAAGTGCAATCCACTTGTGTTTTCATTAAAAGGATAGTTGAGTCTTGATAAAGCGAGTTCAGCTTTGGTGAGCTTTAGTAACTAAACCATGCATCATTACATTACAAACAGACAGTTATAACTTACTCCACCATGCTCGAAATTAATAACACAACCTTTCTAAAAAGAAGAAGCAATTTTGAAATTTTTTAGCGGCCCATTCAAAGTTATATTGTCTATTCCCTACAATTATTAAAATGTTAGGTTTATGGATATCTTAGGCTTTTCTGAAACAATTTTGATCAAATTAAGTTTATTCTGTCATTACAATTGCATGCTCTTTCAAACTCGACACTCCGTGTTTGATTATCTCACACAAATATTGTGTAACGGCCTCTATATACCAAAACTAACTCAACTATCCTTTAATACGAATCCTTGATACCAAAAACTGTTTTGTCGGTAACGATTTCTAAAACGCATGAATTTGGTATAATATATTTTCTTTACACCTATATAAAATGCGTCAATATTTGACCTCATTACATTTAAATCTATGTGTAAATACTCTCTAAAAAGTGAGAAACCGGCTAAAATCATCTGCAAACAATCCCAAATGGAAATAATAACGTAGGTTTGGAAATCGTTTATACAATTGAGGAAAAACGCTGGTACCACTACAGATCATTTTGAAACTCCATAATGTAATCGGTAATCAAGAAGAAAAAACATCATAAGTTAGTGTGATATCGGATAAATACCCCATGACCAGGGGCATCGAGTGGGATGTGTACAAAGTCTATGCGAATTTATATGAACATGCACTATAGGGAAAAGTGTTGTAGTCCTTTGCGAAATCTAAGAAGATTCTGTTTGTAACAAACACTTCCAGCATTTTTTGTCACTGATTCGTAAATAGTTGATGAATTAAATCATCAATGCTATAAACTTCGCATTCATCAGCCTGCTCTAAAACCATACTGGTGTAGTGGTGTTCATAATATAATAACATAACTTGAACCGTGAACATTTGTAGACGTGGTGTGGCAAAATGTTCGCGTTCTCGTTTGTCCTTAATTAAGCAAGACAATTAATCCAATATTGCTGCGTTTTACCATTTACCTGTAGGAGTGGAACGTGTATGTAATTTTACTTAATATTACACGCATAATATTTGCATACATTACAGAAGCGGTCTATTGTATATCGTGGACTGCGCCCTATTGACCAGCATGCCTTGCTCCCAAGAGATCAGAAAGTGCAAGTGTGGATTGATTGTGAGTGTGTCCAATAACCCCCCGATGACCGGGGTAATAATAACTGTATTAAACGCTATATAAATCGAAACATTATTAAAATCTTATTTATATTTTCATTATAAATTATAATTTCATCAAACGATTATTTGGCTGCACATTCGTGAATGCTACCCAACTAACAATTGAACGTTTTCTGAACGTTCTAAACAGGTTCAAAGTTGGTATTTGGACGTTATGTGAAAACGTTTTAAAACGTGTATTTGTGAAAGATTGAAAACGTTTTTAGAACGTGCCAAATGGACCTTTTTAAAACGTTGCACGTTACCAGAAAACAATAAAAAACCTTTCATGTAATTGCTTTCATGTGCAAGGACCAGCAGAAAAACCTGTCGGATGCTGGAGACGTTTTAAGAATGTTTTTTAAACGTTGATTAAAGACGAAGATCTACGTGACCTAATACAAACGTTTTGTAAAGGTTTTTGTAAACTTTGATTAAAGACGAAGACCTACGTGACCTAATAAAAACGTTTAGTAAACGTTTTGTGTTTGCTGGGTAGTGCCCGTAATTAATGTACTCGGGTGTCTATTCACGAAAGCTTATGTGTATGCACTTATTCGGAATTTGAAAGACCGAAAATGTTATGATTAATAATAAGTATTCATCATTTGTATCATAATTATGTTGCTATCATCGCTAGCCAAATCCCATTCAACCAACCAAGAACGACACTACATAGTAAGTGAAACGTTGGCGTAACGTTGGCTTGCCTACCGTCGAAATGTGGTTGTTTGTAAAAGGTTGGTTTGACGTCAACTAGCCAACCAATATCCAACGTCGCTCATTGACCGAATGTTGTAGTAGGCGAAACGTTGGCCTAACGTTGGCTTGCCCACCGTCAAAATGTGGTTGTTTGTTAAAGGTTGGTTTGACGTCAACTAGCCAACCAATATCCAACGTCGCTCATTGACCGAATGTTGTAGTAGGCGAAACGTTGGTCTAATGTTGGCTTGCCTACCGTCGAAATGTGGTTGTTTGTTATAGGTTGTTTGACGTCAACTAGCCAACCAATATCCAACGTCGCCCATTGACCGAATGTTGTAGTAGGCGAAACGTTGGCCTAACGTTGGCTTGCCCACCGTCGAAATGTGGTTGTTTGTTAAAGGTTAGTTTGACGTCAGCTAGCCAACCAATATCCAACGTCGCTCATTGACCGAATGTGGTAGTAGGCGAAACGTTGGCCTAACGTTGGCTTGCACACCGTCGAAATGTGGTTGTTTGTTAAATAGGTTTTTGACGTCAGCTAGCCATCCAATATCCAACGTCGCTCATTGGACCGAATGTTGTAGTAGGCGAAACATTAGCCTAACGTTGGCTTGCCCACCGTCAAAATGTGGTTGTTTGTTAAAGGTTGGTTTGACGTCAACTAGCCAACCAATATCCAACGTCGCTCATTGACCGAATGTTGTAGTAGGCGAAACGTTGGCCTAACGTTGGCTTGTCTACCGTCGTAATGTGGTTGTTTGTCAAACGTTGGTTTGACGTCAACTAGCCAACCAATATCTAACGCCACTCATTGACCGAATGTTGTAGTCGGCGAAACGTTGGCCCCACGTTGACTATCCTACCGTCGAAATGTGGTTGTGTATTTAACGTTGGTCTGACGTTCACAAGCCAACCAATATCCAACGCAAGTCATTGACACAATGTCGTAGTGAAGAAACGTTGGTATAACGTTGGCTTGCCTCCCGTCGAAATTTGGTTGTTTGCCAAACGTTAGAACGACGTCAACTAGCCAACCAATATCCAACGCCACTCATCGACACAATGTCGGAGTAGGCGAAACGTTGGCCCAACGTTTGTTTTCGACCATAGAAATATGATTTTTCGTCCAACTATCACCCAACGTTGTTTCAACGTACATTTGCCAATCAGTTTGCCAACAGTCAACATACGACGTTGGCTTAACGTCGTTTTAACGTCAGCTCGCCGACTGCAACAATGTGGTTGTAAATTTACCTTAGGCCAACGTTGGCTTAACGTTGTTTTGCCAACCGCGACGGTGCCGACTATAGACTACGTTGGGCCAACGTAGCATTGTTATCTGGGTAGCTAGGTACCTTTCATGGGTGTTTGTGAGCTGGGGGGGGGGGGGGGGCAATGATTTTCCCCTTTTTAAATTTCTTTTATTTTTTATTTTTGTTTGTGAATACATGGTTTATTTATTCGTGCTGTCTTTGTAATAATTAAAATGGTTATGTTTCTTTATTCGATGTAAAAAGAAACTTGTATTCAACCAGGCCGGGGGGGGGGGGGGGGGGGGGCTCGACCTTTCGCGTGATAATTCCGCAACGCACGCAGGTATCGCCGCGCGACTTCATGGGTTTTTTGTTATTGAAGTCTTTTGAGACCACATTTGCGACGACCGGAGTCACGTGACCGTTTGTAAGTGAGCGTCGGCCCAAAAATTACTAAATTTTGTGATTGGTATACAAATCCTAGAGGGAAATGGATTTTTCCCTAGAAGACACTTAACCTTGATTATTGTTCATTCTAATCACTGCAATTGTTTAAAATTGAGCTAAAATGGTTCGATAATGGCAAATAATTTGTTCCATTGAAAACAAAACCATAAGTCTAAAAAAACAAATACTAAGTAATTCCAAAAACAAAGAAATAGCCTACACAAAGAAAATATGGGCTGTCGCAATTTATAACGTTAGAAACCGGTTGCAATTTATAACGTTAGAAACCGGTTAATTTAGGCAAACAAATATTCATGTTTACTGATTATTTAGCGATTTACAGACAAAAAGGGGATTTCAGCATAAATTTGCATAATTAATTGAAAATGTATTATTTAAAACAAAAGTAACAATGTAATCTTATGTCGCAAGCTATCTGTGTGCCAAATTTCGTGGCGGCCGCGCGTTCGTCGGCAGAGATCTCAAAGGGGGTGGAATCCACCCCCCCCCCCCCCCCACCCCGGCCATAGCATAGCCAAAATTATCCGGCCTGGTTAGGGTTAAGCATTTATTACTTTAGAACTGTGTGTAAAATATGCGTCGTTCATTGGCTAACACAGTCACGTGATTGCCATATTAGTTTTGACTGTTACATGGCAAAAAGCACTGTTAATGTTTGCTAATGGCGCGCGCTACATAAGAGATTGTATTATTACGTCACAATGAGAACCAAATGTATGTTGTTTTTTTACTGATTTCAGTTTCAATGCAGTATGCATGAATGTGTTAAGCCCCCGGATTTAGTCAGATGATAAAACAGTTGTTAACTTTGCTATCGGGAAAATCATGAAATGTTCCCCTCGGGATTGCACAAATTGTCGCCGACGACAGTTTGTGCAGGGACGACAATTTGTGGTGCAACAACCCCTGTTGCACCACAAATTGTCGTCCCTGCACAAATTGTCTCGGCCTTTTTTGACAGATCTTGGACTGGGCTTCGAAAACTCTTCACCAACACCCCTCCCCCCTCCCCCCCCCTCAGAAAATTTTGACAGCCACCCGCCCCCCCCCCCCCTCGAAAAATTCTACACCCCCTTCAAAAAAACCTCACTGACACCCCTCGATCCCTTTAAAGGTATAGACCAGTTTTGGAAACGCCCCACCCCCTAAAAATGAAATGTACGCTCTTATTACCAACCTTGTGATAGAACATAGTTTTACTAACATGGGATTATACAAATTTGGCCAAGAAACCGCCTACTAATTGGTGTATTTGCAAAATTATAAATTGATCCGGTCCGGATAGATATCGCCAACGCGGAATCGCTCATACACTACGTGTATTATGACCACGTGGTATTACACGAGGTGTTCGCTATACGGGCTTGTCCGTAGCTTGTCGATATCTCCCCCAGCGCTAGCGGCGCGGACAGGTCTGAATGGGCGTTGGATTTATGAATTTCACATGCGGATATTGGATTTCTTCCGATATTTCTGTATTTAACGATGCTTAGGTTCTGATTTTACCACACAAGCCCTATTTCAATACATATTCAACAATATTGATCAATATAGATGTATTCGGCTACTTTCCCGAACCTGGACTTAGGCTTTAAAAATCCTCACAGACACCCCACTCGAATAATCCTCACCGACACCCCCCCCCCCCCCCCCTCCCCCTTGAAAACAAATTATGGGTACGCCACTGCACCCATCCCTAAAACACACCCCTCCACGCCCACCCACTCCTCCACACACACACCCCACACACGCATAAACACACACACACACACACACACCCTACATTCACACTTACACACGCACACACGAACACACACATACACTCATCCTTCCTTCACACACGCACGCACACACACATACACAAATACACACACTCACACACTATACACAAACTTTTACATGACCTTATATGCTAGTGCGTTGGTATAACCGTATGTCAAAAATGATCATTTTAAAGGACAATGAAATCCAGACAAATTGTTGTATGCACTATAGACCCTATAGTCCCTGAAAATTTGAGCACAATTGGACAAGAAATAAAAAAAACTATGGCTCTTTGAAAAGAGCCATGTATTTCTTCAAGTGACTCAAATTAGCAACGCACTCTGGCAAAGTTGTGGACAACTCCCCATACATTTTATACACAAAATTTCCCTTTTTTTCAATTTTCTCAAAATGTATGTTTACTCTATGTTCGAGTTCAACATATGTTTTGTAGAATGCTTTTATACATAACATATCATGAGTTGGGGGAATGAAAAAATGTGACTATGAAGAAAACTGTAACAATGGGAACTTTTGTGTACAAAACATATGGGGAGTTGTCCACACACTTATCAGAGTGCGTTGCCAATTTGAGTTCCCCATAGGAATAAATGGACATCTTCAAAGAGCCGTAGTTTTCTTGTTTCTTGCCCGATTGTGCTCTAACTTTCAGAGATTATTCCTTTTAATCTCCACAAGACTATGAAAGCAACATTTTGCTTGGGTTTTATTGCCCTTTAATCCCAAATGTATGTCATCATGGCTTTGAACAGGATCGTAGGGTTGGCGACAATTTGTGTTGCCAGCTATCAGCACAAATTGTCGCCGTCACCTCCACAAATTGTCGCCGACGACAATTTGTGCAGAAGGCGACAATTTGTGGTGCAACAGGGCGCTTCAAAATGTTTTGTTTGGCGAAGTAATGAAAATATTTGACAAAACACACAACTTTGAATACAGACTAAACTATGTTGGATCAAAATGAGTTCAGAAACAGCTGACATATCCATAAATATATTCGATCTGGATGGCGCCCTCTTGTGTTATTGACTGCTTTATTGAATTAAATCAGCTCTTTAACTTAGACGTTTATATGTTGTTCTACCATTAAACCATTATTAGCTTTTTATGATAACTTTATATAAGGTTTAATTATCAAAATTACATTTGACCAGATTACATTCGTACTATCCCTTTAACCCCCCTCTTTTCTTAGAACACTATTACGCATCATTTAACTTGGACTCTCCTCAACATTCTGAGGTCAACTTTACTCTGCCAACATTTAATTCAAGTGTGGGAAGGCTGTCTTTCCGGTACTTGACGGATAATGGTCAACTCGCAGTTACAGGTTGCTCAAATGACCAACCTAACCAATCTAACAAACACATGCACCTTGATACAGACGGCAACGTGGGGAAATTTGCTGTAAATATCATATGCACATCCACCTTGGAGGTACGTAGGATGAATTACAAATTATGGCATGGCGACGTTTGGGGTTTTTGTGTTTGCACAAATTTCCTAAAATACGCATGAATATTCCTGGCAATTGAACTTGCAAGGGGGAAACTACTATATTGAACTTTTATGAAGGGGGTTTGTGAACCATTTATACTATACACGTTCCTCTTGATGCAAAAAAATATACATTGGTGTTCGACAGATTTAAATGATTCCTCATACATTTGTATACATACATAATGTATATAAATTGAACATATTTAGATCGAAATCGAATGCCAATGTACAAATTAATTTGAAACGGTTTTCACACTACTTCAAAATGGTCCCAACATCTATTTGTCGTTAGTTTTTATAATTACAGTAAAAAGGGCAATGTATAGAGAGAAACAATTTTACCACCTGCAATGACGAAATTGAACATAACATATAACACACGATGACGTTTCAAGATGGATTGAGTGATCAATCAGTATTATTTTATGAAAGTGAGTGACAATGTTGAGGGGAAAAAAATAGAAAACCCATATTTACCCTTTCGGGTATATCGTTAACATTTGAATTCCACAAGTCTTATTATATATTAAGAATTGTGTTTGTTCCTTCGATCAAATTATACAAATTGCCACAAAACGCTTATAACTTCGTCAGATGTAAAGCTAAGAAAATTGAAACAAATTATTTCTTAAATTTGTCAATACAGTGTCGAAATAAGGTTTCTGTTATCAAAGTTACAAGTTATTATATTACCGGTAAGCGGATGTGAAGGGGAATTCAGAAGTATACAAATCGGGAAAGTATGATATTGCGATATACTATCAAGCTTTTGTAATGCTAGGTCACATATTTGTATGATGGTATATGATGAAAGACCTTACTATACGAGTGAATTATGATATGTTAGTACATGTACTTCTTTACCGGGGAATTTGTAACATTTTCATAAATTATTTTGGAAAAAATGAGCGTGGAGTTAAAGCTTCCACATGAACACATTTACATGTTCTGGTGACTGAGCAGTCCGAAACAATTTTCTGATAATTCCGGCAACCTTTGTTCGAATGAGGGAAATGATCGTTCATTAACCTTGAACTTTTGCAGATATCTATGGTGGCTGTGCAGGATAGTGATCATACTCCCAATGTAAGAGTAGGCGCCATTCAAGTGTCTATTGGAGGTTTGTTAAACATTTGATATCAGTCAATTGAAGATTTATATTACATTTATTAAATGAAAAACATTTCCATGAATGACATGAATGAGGATGCGTGTTGTGTGTAATGATAATCCATGTGCAGTATTTGATGAGACACATGATTATTTTTACCATATTATATAATTATATATTTTTTATTTTGTAAGTACAAAGAAAAGGGAACTGGATTCGTTCTGATGACGGAAGAAAAGCGGAAATTAAGTTTTAACTGATTTAATGTAATTGCCTCTCTGCAGAAAACACAGTCACTGAATTACATAGTCGCTTTCAACTCAACATTTATATTGGTTCTTTTCTTGCAGTTTGGTCCTGCGATTTCAGTGACAATGATTGTTCTATAACACAACCAAGTGATGATGATGGAAGATGGGAAATCAAAGACAATGGTACTGTATTGTAGTATTTATTTATCAGTTCTTCACCATGTTCCCCCCATGTTTACAGTTCAAACATTCATCGTGTTCATTATAAAACTATGACAACAACATTACGTTTCAAACTTCTTTATCATGATACATCATTGTTCACCAGACATGAACATGAAGCACGGCAGCACGATTGAATAGTCGCAGGCGTGGATAAGGTCTGAGCGGGCATTATGGCCCAGTATAACCTTTTGTACGCATACAGCAAACCAGATTTGAAATAAAAACAATATATTTTTATTTTGATTTGAGATCACAATTGTCTTAGATTAACACAAAAAATAAAGCCATGTTGAATATGATTTATGTTCAACGAATAAAAGCGAAATCATCTTTTATAGGGGACCACCAGGCAAAGAACACTCATAATTATAATGTGCGAAGGTTTGGGTTATTCATAAACAATGCAATTAATTACCACCACCTACGGAACACGTACGTTTGGAGACAATATAATCACGGGCTACGTGGTCGTCCTACACAAAAGGTAGTCTACATATGCAGACCCATGAGCACTTGTTGTAGTATGGCGATTATATAATCTTTCTGGAAACATATTCTTTTGGCGAAATGGACTACTCAAAATGTTACCTATTATTTATAAGAATATAATTTTTGGGTGATGGTACCGTTTAACTGATTGGCTGTCCCTCAAAATCAAACCAAACAAAACATCATCTCTAAGACTTTGCAGACGAATGGACATCATCTTAGCAACGATTGATTTTCCGCATGAATCGAAATCTTCAAAACGAATCATAATGTTTTTATTTTTTTCGAGGTCATCTCCCAAACGTTTAATTTGTTCACACTTATACTACATATGGAGTCACAATTCTCACTAATTGATTCAAATCGCGACCTGCATGTAATGCTGCCGTCACACATAAGCCACGCTCTCTCTGCGTTCTCGTACTTATACAAAAAAACACATTTTGATCAAAGCGCAGGGGAAGCGCCGACAAATCGAGCGATTAATGACACAATGGTAGCTCGTTCACGCTCTTGCCACGACCTTAACACGCTCTCCGTACGCTTTGGCCACGCTTTCCGAGCTATTCACTGTGCACGCTCCGTGTATCTTTAACAATAGCTCGTAACAATGAGACGAGGCCATTTGCTCTACGCTCTCGACACGATCTCGACACGCTCTCTGCGATCCTATACCATGCACGCATGTAGTTGAACACACTCAGTGCGTTTCCTTCTAGCACTCTACGCATGCTATTGGCGTAGATCTGTTTTGAAAACTGGGGTGGAGGGGATGGGGAGGGTTATTATTGTTGACTATCATTGTTATTATTATTATTACTAGCGGCACCCGCGGAAATCCGCGGGGTTTTTAGTCAGAAAGAGCCATCACGATGTTAAGAAAACACCGACCTCTAAAAATTATTTCAAACTTCCCTATCCACATAATGTAGTTAAAATACGAAAGAGACACTGGTGTTCTATCCCTCCTCTACCCCGCCCTTTTGCACATGTTATTGCGATACATCCTTTCAGTGAACACTATAAACCCGACCCATTGGATATCCCCGGTACACTCTTTTTTAATGTTAACTATAATAAAAATACGAAGTTAGTAGGGGTACGGTGATCACCTTTCCCCCTTTTCCAAATCTGCAGGATGTTGTCCTATAGGTTTGATTTCCGATTTTAACAGTATTATCCCCTGTCATGCGTTTATCATATTCTTGTGAAACCCGGGGATATATAATTGCGCTGGAGGGAATGAGTATAGCTGTCTTTTCATGCATTTAATAAAATGACACTCTTTATACTCGTATGTCTTATTATCAATCCTGTGCGGATTGCGAGATATTTAACTCTTTCCTTGTACGTGTTGTAAAAAGGCAAGTAAAGAATTTCCTCCCAATCCGAACGATTGTCGGTAAACATGTAACCCCATCCTCCGTACATTCTGTTTACAACTATCATGACGCCATTCGATAATAGTGGGTGTATTAAAAGACTAATGACGAAATACATATGTCATTTAATATGCACTTCATGAAATTGTATTCGTCTTTCATATTCTTTTGAAACCCGGGGATATATTCCCTTGGACGGAGTTTGCTTCAGCGATCAGGAGCAGATACTTTCCCCGACCCTCCCCTCCGCCCCCCCCCCCCCCCACGGGCAATTGTCATTGTTGACTTTCCCTTTCTTCGATCTGGACGACGACCACGGGGCGGGAGCGACTCGGGAATGCCTTATTGTCCTCCGCAAAACGTATATCCTTCGATCGCGACGGTCGGGGAGTCGCCGAATCCTCGGGGTGAGGATATCTCGAGTGGGACATGATTCGAGGGGTTGAAGCTTACCGTATTAATATAATAGATAATTATTATTATTATTAGTAGTAGTAGTAGTAGTAGTAGTATTATCATGATTGTTAGTATGCAATTCAGACAAATGTAATTTGGAAACATAACTTTTGGGGAAATGGGGGTGTCTGTACCATGGATTTAAAAATGTATGTATGTATGTACATTATTTTTGCCTGGACATGCCATTTTACCTATAGTTGAAACGTGTCAAACATCGCAATCTATAGCATATGGCTATAGCGTCCGCTAGCAGAAGTGCTGGAATAGATCTGCAAGAATGTCTTTTGTTCAACTTGGGAATGAATGAGAAGATTATGACACTTGTGTGAAAAGATATTCTCCCATGCATGGACATACAATAGCCCCTGAACAAAGAGTAGATCGCCGAAGACCCAAGTTCGTTTTTCAACATGTCCAAAGCGAGCGCCAAGCTCCTACGTCCTGCTCTTTTGTTCATCGTGCTATTGACTGTGCATTCATGGAAGGATATCTATTGACGCATGTGAGATAATCTTCCCATTCATTGCCCACTGCGTTGCCAATTTGCTAATTTAACTTAGACGCAGCACGAGCGCCGCGAGAGCGGCCAAGAAAAATGTACGATCTAAACAATAGCGAACAATGAACGCCGCTCTCCACACGCTCTCCCCACGTCCTCCACACGCTTCCAATTTTATGAATGGGGATTAGGAGCGGCGCGAAATCGGCGCGAGAGCGTAGCTATGTGTGACGGGGGTATAATCTAACGACAATCACAATAAGTGGGGCTTTTATGTGAGGCTTATTTGAATGTCAATCTTCATTGCCGCCAAATGAAGCCAACGGCTAGCTCATTAATCGACGGCGATATGGACATTTCAAGTTAATTCAACTTATATGTACATTGGTTGATGATGAAATTACAATCAAATTCTTTCCACCCTCTGGCCATTTCCGATAGATGATTTTATAGTCCAGTCAATATTATGGTCTTGACCTCGGCAAAATTGCAACACGGGATTTTTTTTCGGAATTCTGTTCAGGAAACGCCCCTTAACAACCCCAAAAAAGTCCTAAGAAATCGAAGTTGCGGAAAGTGGTTTAATTTGCATAATATGCAAATTAGGTATTGTTTGAATGTAAAAATAGTAAATTAATTTTTTTTAAATATTTATATACTATATTGACGCCAGAAAAGTATGGCAACCCAATATTAGTATCATAAAGTACACGATGAACGCATACCCGTACTAGTAATGACTACATAATTTGCATAATATGCAAATTAGGTTCCCCCAAAAATAAAATATTCCATATTGTTGAACAAATAGACGTGATCGAGTGGATGCAAATGATAAAGCCTTTATATTTTTAAGGCCAGACATGAAACAGGTTAGGGTGACACGCAATCGAAATGTTAGCATGAAAGTACTTTGCAAAATATGCAAATGAGCTATAGTTTGATTGGATCAATATGAAGTTCTGTATTGTTTAAATTCTAGATGAACTATTAGTCCAGTCAATATAGGGTCTTGACCTCGGCAAAATTGCAACATGGGAATTTTCTTCAGAATTCTGGAAACTCCCCTGAACAACATAAGTCCTAAGAAATCGAAGCTACGTACGGAAAGTGGTTTAATTTGCATTATAAAGATAAGCTAATTTGCATATTTCTGAAATGTGGTCAGGGGTCATTTTCTATCAAGGAATAGTACAAGATTGATAAAAACGATTATACTAGGGTAATTTAGGGCAAGGAATCCATTAACGGTGCTCATTTGCACGTGTCGTATAGGCAACGCCCTAAAAGCCAAGATGGCTGCCCCTAATTTGCATATTTATGAATATTATTGGTTTTAAGTGGTTACAGCCTCTAATGAGCAATCATTCCGGATTATTATTTTTTCATTCATGTTCTAAATATGTAGTGAAGCTATTTCAGATTAATTGCCACCTTGGAAACCTCTATCAATGCATATAATTTGCATAATTGGGTTATTTACCTAATTTGCATATTCCCCCAAATTGAGTATATTGGGAACCCGGAAAGTAAAAATGACAAGTTATACCAATTTTCCAAGGTTTTGGGGGGCAACAAGTTCATTTTTTATACTTATTTCCATATAGCACCATGGCAACCTTCTTAAATCCAAGATGGCTGCTCCCCAAATGTCACATGCAATGATACACAACTTCATTCTATTGGTTATATTAGAACAATATTATAATTTTTGGACTCTCAATTATTCGAATTAGCAATCGGAATACTTTAATTTCAATGTGCTAACAGTGAACAAATTATGCTCTAAAAAAAATGCCGTTAAAGTGGCAAATAGCATTATCTCCTTTAAAATGCCAAAGACGGCCATCTTGGATTTATGTGGGTTGCCAAGGTTCCCAATATACTCAATTTGGGGGAATATGCAAATTAGGTAAATAATAAAAAAAATTCTGCTAATTATATGCATTGCTAGAGGTTGCCAAGGCGGCAACCAAGCTGACGTATCTTTGATATTCATTTAGTTTTGTTTGTTTTATTTTATTTAAACACGGTAAAAAGCCCTCGATCAGCCAAACAGGCTGTTTTTCAGAGAGGCCGTGATACAAAGTAATACAAATAATGTAAACAGTAACAATACAATAACACGAAAACTATCTAACCAAAACTACAACTATCTAATCAAAACTACAACTACACAAAAACAATAAACTATAAAAGAGCTAAACAAATAAAATAATTAAACGGTAACTGTCAATATATTGTAAATTGCAAATAAACATTATAAATGTGAAATTAAACTTAAATCAACAGTCGAACATACAAATGGTTTTTGCTTAACTAAGCAAAAATATTATCGATTTCATTTTCAAAAGCTATTAAATTATCCAATAATCTTACATGTTCGGGTAAACTATTAAACAACTGAGCACTTGAGTAGAGACATCCATTCTTCATATAATTAGTTTTGGGTTTACATAACTTCACAATTCTACGGGAATTACGAAGATTGTGTGAGTCTTCTTTAAATATTATTTGATCACATAAAAACCTAGGTAACATTTCATGAATCAATTTAAATATAAGCACGGCAGCATGTTTTTTCCATCGTAAGTCTGCCGGTTTAACATTTGTTAGTCTGTATACTTCTTGACTACTGAAGCGGTTATCGACCAGCAGAACCGAACGGAGAGCTCGCTTCTGCATGACACTTGTCTGACGTAATAATGTCTTGCCAGCGTTTCTCCAAATAATGGAACAATAATCTAAGTGTGGTTGGATAAGTCCTTTGTATAAAAAAAGGGCAGTCTCCTGTGAAATAAATGGCCTTATTCTTTTAAAACAGTACAAAGCGGATGCAAGTTTACTTTTAACATTTTCCACTTGATTATTCCAAGACAATGTATTATTCAAAATAACACCCAGGTATTTACATGAATCTGTTTGTTTAATAAGCAAACTATTAATTCGAACCTGAATATTAAACAAGTGTTTTTTACGCATGGGAGAAACAATCATAAATTCGCATTTCTTTTCATTCAATAACAATCCATTGCATTTAAGCCAATTTGAAATGGCACTTAAATCTTCATTTAAGCATTTTTCAAGTTCACGAGGACCTGCCGAGGCAAAATAAAGACATGTGTCGTCTGCGTATAGCGAGACTTTGCAATGTCGAACGACCTGAGCAATATCATTTATAGTAATAATGAACAAGAGCGGACCGATAATGCTGCCTTGAGGTACACCGCAGGTCACTTGACGAGGTTCTGACAGATTACCATTTATAACCGTTACTTGTTTCCGTAGGGTTAGGTAGTCTTTAAACCAGGTTAAACTGTCAGAATCAACGCCATATTTTTGTAATTTCTGAATGATAACTGAGTGTGGTATCAAATCAAATGCCTTTTTCAAGTCCAGGGTAACTATACCAGCTGCACGTCCTTCGTCCAAGTCTTTTCGAATATTTTCTGTAATTGTCAATAGGGCAAGGCAAGTTGAAATATTCGGACGAAATCCGAATTGGGCATCAGTTAAAAGATTATTATCGTTAAAATATTTGTATAACTGGTTAAAAACCAGCTTTTCCAACACTTTTGACAAGACTGGGAGGACAGATATTGGTCTGTAATTTAGTGGATCTGTCAGATCCCCACCTTTATAAATAGGTGAAACACGTGCCAACTTCCATGCATCTGGTATCTTACCCTGAGCTAGAGATAAATTCAAAACATGACATAAAGGTTTAATATAATTGTGCAAAGAATCTTTTAATATACTAGTCGGCAGATTATCTAAACCAGTAGCCTTGTTTCTAGGAATAGAATCAAAGCATTTCACTATTTGTGATTCAGTAACTTGAACAAATGAAAACACACAAGGAGGGCAAGCAATATTCTCAACCGGATTACAATTTTTGTCAAAGGCCTTTTCATTCAGGCGCTTTGGAACATCAACAAATGAATCATTCATAACATTAGATATTTCTTTATAATCACGTATCTCCTTACCCTCTTGTTTGATGCATTGTAATGCATTTGACTTTTTCTTGCCTAACAATGTATCAATAAGTTTCCAAATTTCAGAGGGATTACCTTTATTTTTCAGAATGTTTTCAGTAACATATTTTCTTTTACATTTACGTATCAATGAAGTTACACGATTTCTATTTTGTTTGTAAGTTTCCCAATCCTCTGACAATTTAGTTGTAAGTGCTTTCTTTTTACTCCTATCTCTATCAAACATCAACGTTTTTATGTCAGCGTTCATCCACGGTGTAGATTTTTGCTTCACCCGTCTACGTTTCATAGGGGCAAATTTATCCAATTTATTTACAATTTTGGATACCAACTTTTCATACGCCTTATTAATATTAGTTTCAAGTATGACGCTATCCCAAGACTCATTGCGTAACTCATTACAAAATTCCGTGAGGTTCATTTGTTTAAAGTTACGAGAATTAACATATTTGTGTTTAGAGGGGGGAGTTTTCACTCGGCCAACAGACGCCACAATCATATAATGGTCACTTAAAGTAATTGGAGCCACGTCACAAAACTGAACGTTATCGTGATTCGATGAATATAATACATCAATTGTTGTGGCAGATACTTGCGTAATTCTCGTATGCTTTAGTACAAATTGTTTCAGGCCGTAATCATTTACAATACTTAATAGCCTCTTAGTCTGAGTGGAAGCAACAGATTTTGTTATATCGCAATTCAAATCACCAATAACAATATAATCGAATGACTTTGAATCTAAATATTGAAGTGCATTTTCAAATTCATCAAAACTGTTCATAGGCGAGTCTGGGGGTCTATACCAAACCACAACGTATAGTGGCTTTTGTCTCAAGAAATTAACTTGAACACACAACAGTTCAATATCATTAACAACTTCAGTAACAACTGAGTATTTAACTGAATCACGAACATATATGATTATTCCACCGCCACTTCTATTTCTATCCAGACGTGTTAGATTATAACCAGATATTTCAATTTCTGAATCCCGTATAGATTCACTTAATCTAGTTTCGCACAGAGTAAACACATCAAAATAATTATTGACTAAAATGTTTTCAATTTCATCAAAATTCTTTAGGAGAGAGCAAACATTCAAGTGACCTACTTTTAAACCACGATAAGAGCCTAAATTTCGAAATATCGTTTCACAATCGTCATAACGAGGAGAGTTGTTATCAGCAAGAGATGGTTGAGGTGGATTTGGTGATTTTTGTTCAATATAATAAAATGGCATCTCTGAGAGAGTGCATTTATTACATAACCAGTCAGCTTCCGAATGAAAGAAATCGGTGTTAACATCAGAGCAAGTAAGATGTATCCATTTGTTACACCTGACACAGCGTAACGCATTATGATTATTTTAGAACATGATTAAAGAAAAAAAACCTATCATTATTGCTTATTAGAGGCTGTAGCCACTGAAAACCATTAATATTCATAAATATGCAAATTAGGAAGCAGCCATCTTGAATTTCAGGGTTTTCTCCATATGCCACTCGCAAACGAGCACCGGAAATGGATTCCTTGCCCCACAATACCTTAACATATTTGTTTTAATTACTAGTGTACTATTCCTAGATAGAAAATGACCCCTGACCTTATTTCATAATTATGCAAATTTGCTAATTATCTTTATAATGCAAATTAAACCACTTTCCGCAGCTTCGACTTTTTGTATGTTGTTCAGGGAAGTTTCCTGAATGAAATTTCGAAGAAAAATCCCATGTTGCAATTTTGCCGAGGTTACCCCCTAATATTTGCTAGATTACAACGCGTATTGATAAGACATCGTATTTGTGCCTACACCTGCTCAATACTATATTTTCTTTACACAAATTTTTTTTCTCGCGTGTAGTTGCTTTCTATTGTTAAGAAACACTCGAATAAGTTGAGTTCGGGTTTGCGAAAAGTGATTATCATAACAAAGCGCACCTTCCGTTGAAATATGTCAATATGTATGTAATCACCCTAAACACCATTTTGTTTTTGTTCACTTGAAAGAAAGATTAAGGCCCGATTCAAATTAGCAAATTCACTGTTGCGGCATCTTATGTTCATAAGGTAACATCTTTCACAAGGATGAGTGATAAAACCAGACTGAAATTGTGTTACTTCCAACATATGAATTGTTGCGGGACAATATTATACAGTTTTTCAACTGTGTAATCCGACCGCTCTACGCCTCATCGACTTGAAAATTATGATTTATTTAATTTATATTGATCATATCAGTTATATTAATAGGTATAATAAATCAATATTGTTAAGTTGATAAACTATCTATATTTGTCATTAAAGGGACAGTCCGCCTTTAACAAATTATATGAACAGTTTCCAGTACATAATTTAGATGGGGATAAATATGACACCCATGTGAAATTATAAATTGAACAACGCTGTAATTTAGATTCTATGAAGAAAAAACTACACAAATAGCAAAGATATCCTCTCTTCAATGTACTACATTCCGGCCACTTAATATGTTTAGCTGATTCATTGTCAGAATACAACTATCTGGAACGTATTTACGAGAAACTAGCTGTGTATAGAATGAAAAATGAAATGAAAGAAAGAAGGAATAGATCGTAAGTTAGAAGAATATTTCAGTACTTGATTGATTCTTCGGTCATTAAGTTGCCCACGGCAAACGTAGGCAGTTTGGCGTGCACTCATAGTCTGTGGAACACTAAACATGAAGTCTTTGAAATTAAATTACAGAAGCGGGGTTTCGATATACACGCAATATGCGGACGTGAGGGAACTACAAACAAATTGCGTCACAAGATGGGGTTTAAAAACTCCTTTATTTCTAGGTAGAAATCGTTTTATAGAATGGAATCTTCACAGATAAGCTCGAATATTTTACTCTGGTGTATGCGTGCTAAACCTCGGAACAATTAAAGGGGTAGTACAGTTTTGGTAAAGCTGAACTTTAGTAACCAAACCTGGACAGTAACATTATAAACTAATAGTTATTACTCCACCATGCTCGAAAGGTATACAAAATTACAAACGACTAAGTAAAAAGCCTGTTATCATTCAAAAAGAGCCATTAAAACACAAGAGGGCGCTTTCTAAAAAGGCATTGGTTTCAACCATTTTTCATACAAAATAATGCATGTGATGTTCTATTGAAATAATGATTAAGTAGATAGATCATCAGCAACTATTTAAAAATCGCTTTTGAACATTTTTTAAAAAGTGTAAGCATTTTTTAATTTTTTGAAAAAATCATCTAATTATTTGGGCCCCAAATAATTATAAGATCAAATATATTTATTGATATTTCAGCTGTTTCTGGACCGATTTTGACCATTCTGCCATTAAAATTGTATGTTCTCTCAAATTCGACACTCAGTTTTTCATTATCTCACAAAGAAATTGTGATGTGCAGCGCCCTCTCTACCAAAACTAAACTACCCCTTTAACCAGTTGAAACAAAAAGCGATCTACGTATAGCCCCGTATAACATGACAAGGCATCATACTCATCAGGAAAAATAACGGAGAGGTTATAGCGTAAACTCCCCGCCGTGACCCCACCGCAAACCAGACCATTCGACATGCATAACTAGTATAGCATATAATTATGTACCTGAATTTTCAGCTGCGTAGTTATAAATTGTAACGTAAAATGATAATCCACCAACCGGGCCAGGCCACATCCATTCTTTAAATGGTCTTACCATTGTATGATCATTTACAAGCCCGACACGCAATATCAGCTCGGCAACCGGTGTATACTTAATGCATGTGTGCCAAGCGTTTTTTTACATGGGCCTTATTAGACATTATTACACTGTTAAAACGCTGTGTAAAAAACGCTGTGTAAAAATGTTGTTGAATCTTTTTATACAACCTTAGGTGTAGCACGATTAGTTGTAGAAAGAAGGATTGTGTAAAGCGGCCATTGTTCAAGCGTTGATTAAACGTGTTAAATCACGTTTCGACCGCGAAATCATCGTGACAAAACCCTTTTTTGTCCCAACATGCCCAAGTAGCAAACCAAGCGAAACGAGATAGCGACGATGTAGCGTATTAGTCTTATAACCCAAAGGTCCCCGGTTCGATTCCGAAAATTGGAACAACAGTTTTGTAAACTTTAAAGAACTGGGGTTGTTGAATGTTTTCAAAAAGAGTTGGACGGTTCATGTGTTAAACAGCGGTTGTAGAAAATTTTCAACAAGTTGTGGAATTTGTTTACACAGCGTTTTAACAGTGAGTGCGATTCAGGCTGAACAGTACAGTGTGTATGTGTGGGCCTCTCAGCCCGACCACGGACCCCCCTAGTATGAGCGGTGCAGAGAGATGGATTAGCACCAAGCTACATTAGCTAACGTAAACGAATTTACAGACGGGCTAAGGATCATGAATGGGACAATACAAAAGTCGCGCGTTTAATTATTTGGAGGTTTATAACCAATTATAACTCCACGAAAAGAAGGTTTCAAGCCCTATTTTTTTAAGACAAGCTGGTAAATGGCATGTTCGTTCTTGTAAGACAATAACCTCGCAACTCGCAACAATTTGGCTTGCAAAAGGCGGACACTCCCTTTAATACATGATGTTATGATTTTCCAAAGGATTCGCCCAATCAAAAAGGGTCTTTACCGGTACTGTTTTTGTATTTTATTTTTGGTTTATAGATGACTACTTTTACGCAATGAATTGGGGAAGCGTAAATGAATGGGCAATCTCCTACCTACCAGTCTTTCCTCCGGGTACCAGAAAGATCACCTTCCGGTACTACAGAGACACTGACAGCCACCTAGAGATCTCATCGACATGCTCAAATGAAGCCACGACTCACGTTCTCAATGATGTGTCAGATTCTTGGGAGAATTTCGAAATGAATATCACATGCACATCTGAAATAGAGGTACCGTATACGCAATTATGTTACATTACAATTTTAACCATAATTTCCATACGGAGTACAAGTGTGTCTGATTTTACATAGGGTATGTGTTGACAAATAAATCCTATCCTTAGACATTGTACTATTTTTTAAAGGAACTATATTCAATGAATACAGAATATAAATTATTGAACCAAAAGTTCCTTTTGTATCTTATCTTACAAAATGGTTGGTGATTTTCTTAGTAACTATTAATTGCGTTCAAATATGTTGTGATTTTATAATACTATGTTTCATAAATTTCCCAATATCAGTAGTAATACAGTAAGCTGGAATCAAAGCTTATTTACAGTTAACTGAAATAAATATAATCTCAAAAAATAATGCATCACTTTAAAAAATACAAACATACCATGCCTTGAGAGGCTATAAATGAAAATATGTGCTCTGGGGTTACTGTCATAGTACTATTGAAGTAAACGAAGTCCCATAGATTGATATGGTGCCTCGAACAAAGGCATGGTATGTTTGTTTTATATCCCCCATCTAACAAAGTCTTTCTTTTTTCGAAGAAAGACACTTTCTTGCTATCTAAGTGATTCATCGACTGGTCCATGAATGATTGATAGTATCGATATATCTCTTTACTATTTTCCCTAAGGCAAATAATAAAATTACCCCATGCAAAATACATAGTGAATCTATTATTGGTCACAAGGCGTAAACACGACCAATCAGTGAACAAACTTTTTTAAGATGAGATATATAATTAAGTATAATAACTCTCACTCTTTTCATTTTGTTAAAGATATCTTTCACCGCTGTACGTGATTCTGGAAGCCCTGACGTGCGAATCGACGATATTCGAATAACAGAAATAATGCTACCAGGTTAGTATAATCCTCCAACTACCCAGCTAGCCACCTGACGTTGGGCCGATGTCGGAATTTGGTTGCCGGATGTCGGCATATCGCCGTTGGCTCGAGGTTAAAATGTCCGCCAGCCCAACATCGTCACGACGTCATTTTTGTGATATATTGGCATAAGGTCATTTTCCGACAATGGCCCAACATCATGTCATGAGATGATGTTGGGCCATTGTCGGAAAATGACGTTATGCCAATATATCACAAAAATGACGTCGTGACGATGTTGGGCTGGCGGACATTTTAACCTCGAGCCAACGGCGATATGCCGACATCCGGCAACCAAATTCCGACATCGGCCCAACGTCAGGTGGCTAGCTGGGTACCAATATTAAGCCCAATTAAGCCATTACAATAGCGGATTGATTACCTGTTAGTGCTATGACTATGACGTATGTATATAGTTACTATTCGAACTAAGATTTTCAGTAGGCCTTTTGCAGATTGGTTAAATAGATCTTTAGTAAATTAGTAAGTGAGAAAACTGTACGCAAGGTTAGATCTTGCCACTAGAATATACAAATATAACTGTTCATTAAAAGTAAAAGTAATTGAATTAAGTAAACAGGTTTATGGACTAAAATAATAATGTATACAACAATAACAGCAACACCAACAACACCAACAACAAAAATGTATGTAAGCTTTCCCGCTTAATTAAATTTTCTTCATAACTTTTCTTGATTGGATGCTCATTTTTGTATGTCTAATACTGTTTAAAACGAAAGTTTGACCGCGTTTCGAAAAAAAATGATACATTTGTTTAGAAATGAAATGATGATCCAGGCCGTCGATTTTGTACTGAATTAATTATCGAATCGTCGGTTTGACCGTTGTTCTGACGAATTTGACCTGGACAACCTACATTACATGTGTATTATTATATAATTATTACAACGTTAAGTTTTTCAATCGTGATATTGACGATACATTTTGTACAAATTTGAATATCTTTTGAATATCTGCAGCTCCTACTACCATTACCCCGACGACGTTGGAAACTGTGACTCAACGCACAGCAATTACTACATCTTCAACAACACACAAAGCTGGTACTGGTGATCAACGAACTGGTAATATGATTATGATATTTGCGAAAATATATGTAAATTGATTCAGATATAAATATTGAAAGGAGGTCAGAAGGAGATTTATTTTACGATTCAATATGGAACCCAAATATGACTTTGTCTCATGTTCGTTTACGTATTTGGGAGTTCTTTTGAGAGGACAGTTATAGTGAATAATGCCTTTCGAGGCATACTTGGTTTAGGTAAATGCGAGGACGATTAAAATGTATCGTTCACAGTTACTGTACCGGTATACATTATAATCACTTCTTCACTTGTATGTGTATAATGGAGATAAAGTTTTGAAGTTAAATTTTATTGTGATTATTATATAAACGGATTTTGATTGGATTGAAGACATGCGAACTAAGCGTGGGAATGCAATTTATTGTCGAGTGTAACATTATTAAACTTTACATGTTGCTGCTTTGAACAGTTAGCCATGTAGTCTAACTTTCCATACATGCAGATATATGGTGTCACAATGCCTCGTATTGCTTGAAACAGGAAGCATGTATTTCATTATTGTCGTAATAATCAAAGTCAATATGCCTGAAATTGTTGAATATAAGGCGCTTTAAATATCGAATCCATTATTATTATTGTATTGATTTTTCGTAAACTACTAGAGATGCGTGTTGAACAAATGTGTGATGAAAACATGTCACATATTACCATTGATATGTTGTACTACCATTCAAGCATCATTGCATTACATCTGATAGTTTGTAATAGTAACTTTACAAGATTTAGTAACTAAAATTCTGTTTGACCCAAACTGTATTATCCCTTTATGCTATTTACATATATGTTACTGATGTGGTTACTGTACGAACTAAGATATAATAATTTAATATAATATAATAATTTACTTTTAACAAAATTAATTTTTGTTTTTAATCTTTGTACAAAACTGATACAAATCGACTAAAATGCAAATCATTAAAAATGTATCTAAACGAACGATTTTAAACCAATCGTAACACGCTATTGTGCTCTCCGTATGTCGCGTCATTCACCGGCGTGTAGTTGAAGAAATGGTTGCCTTCCGTGCGCCATAAAAGCAGACGACGGCGGTCCATTAAATATTGATTATTTTCATTATCGGGAATATTCAAGAGGAAAAACGTGACTATAGCAATGACAGGAGTTATACTCTGATCAGATCCAGTGAGTCAAAAGGCTGGAATTTCCTGTTCCATTAAGGCTTTTTGAAGTGTGTTATTAGATTTGAGTAAATTAGTAAGTGAGTGAAAATGTACGCATGCATGTGTAGATCTTTCAACTAGCTAAAATTGAATGCAAAATATGGAACGGATTTTAAAATGATAGAATATGATGACTAAAATGGGGTACTGATGTAAACTTGATAAAAAATTGCCCAACAGATATTGTTTGATTAATTCACAATATCGGATAGAAACATGTCATATTAGTAGTTTATATTACATATTACTTTATATTACGTTATCAATAACGTATCTCTTTCTCAATACCCCAAACATATATTTTCCTGATGTGAAATATTTCATGTAAATTGATCAACAGAAAAGGTATTATGGACTAAATTAATTAATATTTCCAGCGTCAACAATAACAACAACAACAATAACACCAACAATAACTACAACAACAAGGACAAGAAAATGACTATGTAATTTTCCCCGGGAAATTGGATGTTCTTCATTGTTTGTTTTAATTGGATGCTCATTTGTTATGTATAATATTGTTTGAAACGAAAGTTTGATCGTGTGTCAACAAAAAAGAGATAAATTTGTTTACTAATCAAATGATGATCCAAGCCTTCGACTTTGTACTGAATTTAATTATAAAATCGTCAGTTTGACTGATGTTCTGACAAATTTGACCCGGAAAACCAGCACTATTACATTTTGTACAATTATATCATTCTTACAAAGTTGTTACATTTTGATTTTAACGATACATTTTGTACAAATTAAACATTTTAGTATATGCAGCTCCTACTACCATTGATCCGACGACGTTGGAAACTGTGACTCAACGCACAGCAATGACTACATCTTCAACAACACCCAAAGCTGGTACCGGTGATCAACGAACTGGTAATATGATTATGATAATTGCGAAAGTATATATAAATTAATTCAGATATAAATACTGAAAGGAGGTCAGAAGAAGGTTCATTGTACGATGCAATGTTAAACGCAAATATAGATTGGACTTATGTTCGTATATTTATTTTGGAGTTCTGATCTGTTGAGACGACAGTTATTGTGTATAAAGCCCTTCTAGGCATACTTGGCTTAGGCCAAAGCCAGGACGATTATAATATAACAATCAGAGTACAGTGTTCAGTATAATGACTTGTATGTGTGTCAAGATAGTACAGTTTCATTATTATAATTATCATCTAAACGGATTTTGATTGGGTTTCTAGAATGCGAATTCAAATTGTTATTGTCGTCGGGAGCCGGTAATATCATATTTGGCTGCAAAAAATACCACACTGTGAGCTATTTATACATTTACATAACTAACTAAAGACACCACATGGTTTCCTGATAATGGTAATGTCTGACTGGTTGAAACAGTAATCATTTAATTGTAATACTCGTCGCAATAAAGTCATGCGCCATATAATTAAGATAAATTTGGCATGCTGTTTTTTTTTCTCGTGAAATACTAGAGATGCGTGTTGAAAAGCCACTGCGAGAGAAGATCTTGCGATACTAAGTACTTCCCTTCTTTCCGAACAAACTCTTTAAAAAAAATATGAACAATTCTTCCCTGTTAATTTCATTCCAAAAATATTTTTCACAAATGACTTAATTCATGACATAACATTGCGTTATCGATAAGAGCTAGTCACGAAAATACGTTTGATAATTTTCCCAACAAAGATGTCAAAAGTACGTGTGTGTATTGTTTGCTAAAGTCAACAAGTTAATCGTAGCCGATTTATAGGCTATGCACCAGGGCTTAAATATCTTATATTCATTTTCTAAATGTTGGTTTCCTTTCTCGCTTTATTCATGAAGGTGGGCCAAATACGACCGTGATAGCCGCCGCCGTCGTAATAATCATCGTCGTAGTTGTCCTTGTGGTTGTAGCTTTACTTGTGTGTCGTCATCGCCGGAGGTACGTGTTTGGTATCTTTGGATATCAATATTAAGCGTAATTAAATTGATTTATTCAAGTTTTTTAAGCAAATAAAATGGTAGCTAAATTCAGGCAAATCCTTGATGTACATCACGGTTCAAAGTAATGCCGACATATTTCACAAAAGTTATTTAAAAATCAGGTTAGATTTAGATATGGATTTTTATTTTCATATCTAAACACAACATAAACTGTTTACGTTTTATAATTCAAGGAATAACACAATAAAGTTTGTCGACTAGTAATACACATCATAAAACCAGCATGAGGATTGATAAAAATATTGTTCAAACTAATCATGAATTAGAGCAGAGAGTAGGTGTATATCAAATCGACGGTGCCTTGACAATACGTACCGACAAGTCATATTGAAGCTCTGTATTTGCATTTCTAGATAAATTATACCGCGTTCTTTGTCTGCATTTTGGTCATGTTGCAGGAAGTCGGCCGAGAAAGAAACAACGGAGCTTCAGCAGCCTTCTCCGTCTTCTAAAGACAACGCCTACTCGAATTCCGCCTATTCATCTGCACTGCCAGACTACCACCAACCGGACGTAGTCCAAGTACCTGGTAGCTACCCCAATATGAATGATGTGATGAGGCCACCGGGTGGAGATCAAGAATACAGTTACGCCTACACGGAGACGGAAGGCAACCAGGTCAGGTACAACACAGGTGCTATTGCCAGTGACAGTGCTATGAATGACCACTCATATCAGTCGGTAAAACCCAAAGAAGGTGCCATCAAAGGGAATACGAATCACCATAATCGACAGAAGGATCGTGATATAAACTACGAACTTGATGGTGGTGATTATAACGTCCTGCTGGAACCTCCCTCCAGATCTCAATATCAAGAACAGCGACCAATTAATCCACCCGCTGCTTCCGGGGATGATACCTATCATCATCTCAACCACGACGAGAGCTCACCAATGGCGCAACCTGACGACGAATATGGAGAAGTATCCGCAACATCACAGGGTGAGCATGGCGAGGAGACCTACAATGTACTGGACCACGGTGGAGTCGCGCTGGATATCAACAACGAAAGGAAACCCCAAGCCAGGTTCAGGAAGGGGGTGAACAACGAAGTCGACACTACGTACAACACCCTTGGGCTCGTTGACGACGGGAATCAACAGTCTCCCCCGACTCCTGACATCGGTGCATATGGCGCACTCGATCAGAATCCTGCAACTGCGCACGGCGAATCCGATGATGCGTACAATGTTCTGCACCAGTCATTAAAGACAACATCTGATAAGGCCAGGCGTCAGGCATCGCGAGATGCCCGGGATGTCAGTGTTGACAACTACAATGTCCTCCACTCTGGGAGGGAAGTAGGAGACTACCACCATTATCAAGACTTCGCAGCAGAGGATCACCCTGACCAGTCTTATCAACACGGAGCCCTAGACGATGAGGATTACAACGTCCTTCATTCTGGTAGGGAGGTCAGTGACTACCATCTGTACCAGGCGACAGAACCACCCAAAGACAGCGACGACGTTTACTATTCGGCCATCAATGAGCAGAATCCGAAAGACAACGGATCAGCCCAACACGAGCCAATCTACAGTGACGAAGTTTACTCTGATTTCAATTAAAGGGACATTCCCTCTTTTGCAGGCCAAATTTCAAAAGTTGCGAGGTTATTGTCTTATATGAAAGAAAATATCATTTAATAGCATGCCTGAAAAAATTAGGGTTGAAATTTCTTTTTCGTGGAGTTATAGACCTAAAACTAATAAACCGTCGTCCAATTTTAATTGTGCATTATACGTATATTCACCCAGTGAGGAAGTTCGTACATGGATTCCACGAAGTACCATAACGCTATGCGTGACCCCTACGTGACCCGCGCTAGCTACGTGACCGCGCACAAATAAGAATAGCACGACCGCACACTAGGCAAAATAACCAAACCTCGCTTAAACTGACTACATGTAATTACATATTCTTCATTTTTGAGATTTTTTTCCGTCACTTTACAAATGTCGGCTTCACAATACCTTTACAATAATAAGTACAACATATTGTAATATTATGCTAAATCAGTTAAAATCTGTTATTGACCGATATATACCCAGCTAGCCACCTGACGTCGGGCCGATGTCGGAATTTGGTTGCCGGATGTCGGCATATCGCCGTTGGCTCGAGGTTAAAATGTCCGCCAGCCCAACATCGTCACGACGTCATTTTGTGATATATTGGCATAACGTCATTTTCCGACAATGGCCCAACATCATGTCATGAGATGATGTTGGGCCATTGTTGGAAAATGACGTTATGCCAATATATCACAAAAATGACGTCGTGACGATGTTGGGCTGGCGGACATTTTAACCTCGAGCCAACGGCGATATGCCGACATCCGGCAACCAAATTCCGACATCGGCCCGACGTCAGGTGGCTAGCTGGGTAGTCTGATGGAGCATGTGGAGGGGCGCATTCGTTTTTCATTCGTAGAATCTAAATTATAGGGCTGTTCGATCTAAATTGTTTGTGTGTGTTTCATTCATCCCCATCCGTCAACTGGAACCTGTTCAGACGTTTTGTAGAAGAGGGACTGTCCCTTTAATAACTGATGTAGTGACTAAAATCAAATGAATTGGCTGCATTATAATTATAATTCATTGTGACAGCGTTCATGGGACTTTTAAAGATAGATGCTTTGGGAACCTCTACAACAAGGAATCTCGATGGCGCTCCTATCAACAACTAGCCATCATCACACTCGACGCTAAAGAGAATAGTGACTATTATCAGCATCATGTCCCGATTAGAGTGAATCATGACTGTATACTATGTTCTTAACTGTCCTGTCAACTAAATTGTTATTTTGTATATTGTCTATACAAAAATACTCCATTCGCCCAAGGAAACATAACGAAAGTCCTTGTTAACCAAATTTCCTCGGAATATATAATCGAGCTTCCTATACATAGCACTGAACGTTTCAAAAATAGAGAAGACGGGCTTCACCGCGTTTTGCACAGGTTGTATATTCTTCGGGTCAGCTTCCCGTGGCCATTGGGTAACCAATGATCAATCCAGTCCGTTCAATTATTTATTTTCTATTAACATGAAACACATAAATCGACATGAACAAAAATCGTGGATCATTGGTTACCCAATGGCCACGGGAAGCTGACCTGAACTTAAGAACCTGAAAATAGCTTCATGATGCTCAATTTGTGCAGAAGATTTATAAATTGAGCATTACATTTGTTTGTGATTTCTATGTGAATTCAGACTTTTGCTTTAGGAAGCACACCCTGCTTCGAACTTTTCATATATGATGTGCATGTTAGTAGGCTTGTTAAGGGGTCCGTGACTGCATTTTGGGGTACGATTGTTTTACTTGGCACACATATTCCTTGGATCAAAAGAAGAAAATTCATCCAAAGAGACACACTGTATCTATGCAAATAAGGCCTTATTTCCATAATTTATACAAATTTATTCATGGTAATGGGATATTCTATGAAAATGGTGTTTTTATTGAGATACTTGAGATAATAACTTTGGAAATAGATGATCTAGGGTAAATCAAGGCCATTGTATCAATCTAGCAGATTATTTTTACCTTTCGTGGCCATCTAGTCCCTCAAATCCAAGATGGCCGTAGGCAGGAATGTTAAATTTTGTATATTTTGTCTTACTTTTGAACTATTCATGGTACAAACATGTGCGTGTATATTCTAACAATTGTTTGGATGTCTGAATCAATTTTGGACCCATCCTTCGAACAAACTAAGAAGAATCATCAAAAGAAGCACAATTTATCTATGTAAATGAGCAAAATTTGCCTAATGAATGGATTAGTACACAAATGTGATATGTTATGAAATTGTAGTCTTTGTAGAAATAATTGATGTTTTAACTTATGCAGATTTATGAACTATAGGGTAAGTCAAAGTAAATAAAGGTACAACTGCATATGGAAATGTATGTTTTGTTGTTTTGTTGATCTTTCCATTTGTATAATTAAAATCATGATTTTGACCATTGATATTGCAGCGATGTTGTATATAAATGCAGACTATTATTAAGCTCACACATTACACATTATGCCTATATGTTTCTGTAAATACAATTGTATATAAAGTTAAAAGCGGTTCTCATATTATGTTTGCTTTAAATGTTCTCGATATGTTTTTATTTCAAATTCTGAGAGAGTTTTGTATCTTTCAAACTTATCATGCATTTTACACACAAATGAATGAGAACAATAATGCACGTTTGTTGCATTTTTGTGTGTGACATGCGACCTTAAAAATGACACATAACCATGGTGATACCGCAACCGTAATCGTGACGCGCGCAAATTTAGTATCAACAGATGCGCAAGACGCAAGATGCGAGCGGCGCGTTGTTGATATTTTGCGTTTTGGAGTAATCGCAAAAATCGAGGAGGGGAGGCTAATCATTCCCCCTCCAGTCTTTTTAGGGTTAAAGTCTAGGTGATTTTTAAAATGTGAATTCAGGCTTTTGCTTGAAAACACAAACATCCCTGCTTCGAACTTTTCATACGATGTACATGTATATATTATATATGCTTAATATTCTTAAAATCTGCAAGCCGGGTTAAATGGGACTATAAAGGTGTATTGTTTTGTTGATCAATCCATTTGAACAACCAACATCATAATTGTAACCATTGATCTTGCAACGAGTGTTTATATAACTGCATGCTAATATATAGCTGACATACACATTATGCCTAAACAGTTCTGTATATTCAATTGTATATAGTAATTGTCCAAGGTATATAGCGGACCTGATAGCGGTGCTCATATTATGTTTGATTTAAATGTTCTCGATATGTTTGCATTATGTTTTATACACGTATTGATATTTAACAGTACTACTGAATTTAAACGAAACAGTGTATATAGCTAGCAACACATCTTATATAATTATATTATATATTTTATATATTTTATAAATTATCTATCATATTGTATAATCAGTGGCGTAGCGACGGGGGCATGGGGGGGGGGGGGGGGGTCACGACTATGCGTGGCCCACACACTTCCAAGCCTCGTGGTTTTTGGGTCCCCCCTATTTCCAAAATTATATGTTTGAACATATAGGCCCGGATTCACAAAGGAGGTTTGTAGGAGGTTTGTACAAACCATGGTTTATCCATGGTCTACATCTATAGTGCTGCTCGTATACAAGTAAAACAATTTATAATTTCTAATGATATGACTGTTAGTGCTTGCTAACCAGCAAATTTCACCATGTGAGAAGACAAACATTTATTTGGTGCATTTTGTAGATGTGTACCATCAACATTGTTAAAGGACCTAAAGAATACAACGTACTTTGACACTTATTCCATAGTTGATGACTTGAAACATAGGTCTGCCGAAAAAAAAATCCATGAAAATAAATACAGTAGTGATTTAAGACTAGTTTTCTGATGCCAAATCTCACTTAGCAGCCAGTTTACGCCCCACCCACACTGGGGTCCGGAATCGGCAATGTGATCGACATGTGATTGACAATTCATTGGCTTACGTCATGCGCGTCATCCATGACGCGTCATCTACATAATTTTGTTCATTAGTCCGTTCTTTAGATGACGTCACATTTTGGTGATTTAAAAGGGGCGTTCCCAGGACAATTAGATATTTACTAATTACCCCAAAATTGATTGATTTCATGAGAAATGACTGCCAAATTCTTTTTCTCCGGGAAAAATTACATAAAGATAGCCGAATTGTGAAAATTAGGCCATCTAGACACTGTAGTTCCTTTAACAAGTAAGGAGTATACATTATTTCTCCATCAGTTTACAAATGGCACTCCAGAGATGTAGACTATGGATAAACCATGGTTTGTACAAACCACCTACAAACCTGCTTTGTGAATCCGGGCCATTATGTATTTATTTGCACATATGAATATTATATCATATTCTTGATGCACTATTATCTAATGATCTTATTGTTTATCGACCATTTTACTTTTATGTTTTCAACTTTAAAAAAAATAAAATCTTGTTCAATTCATGATCAATTCAATTCTTGTTTAATTCAATTCAAATACATGGGTCTCGTTGCACGAAAGAGATACAATTGATTGTAAGCTGCAATTGATGGATGTAAGTCAGAAACTTTGCGCGTTTCAACCGATCAGAATCGCGCATTTAGAACACATGATCTGACTTACAATACATTTTAACTTACAATCGATCGTATATCTTTCTGCAACGGGGCCAATTAGATCTGACTTGCAATTAATTGAAACTTTACTTTATTTTCTCGTCGGTCTTATAAAGGGAAATAATCAATGTTTTTGGAAACGCTATCAAATGTTTTGACTGACCACTGGACACTGCCATGTTTTTCCAAATCGTACAGCATGAAACATCATATAAGCGCATACGAACGAAAGCGGGTTAAAATCATCGATATAAAAATACTCGATATAGCCACAGCGCCCTCTTCATGAAGCCAGCGAATCGATTTACGCCAGTGAATGGAGCACCTTGTGTATTGGGTGTACAGTTACTTTTAAATATTTGCGGCGGCTTTAACGTTGCGCATTCGGCAGTGTGCAGCGTGCTATATCCAGTGACAGTGTGTATATCGATGGTTAAAATACGATTGAAGAGTTCGGATTTTTAATTCTCCATTGGAAAGTTATACACTCATGTAACTGTGTATAACGTCAGTGCAATAAGTTAGCGAATATCACTTTGCATTTTCGCTCATAACTATTTAACGTGAAATGTTCACTCATTACCCGGTGAACATAAGATTACAGTAATCATGGTTATACACATTTGATCTACACGATCCATCACTTTTTGCACATATGAAGTTAGTAGATCCTTTATAACAATGCAGCAACGCACCCTCCTCCTCTATCAGGAAGAACAGATCCAATGCGTGTGAGAGTGACACGAGCAATGTTACCGATTTATTAGTCTCATTATACTTTTGTGCAGTGGCGCAACTACGAGGGGGTATTTGCCAAACGATATCAATCATAATGGGTCTATTTTTGACGAAATAAAGAAAAAACATAATGCGTGCCACCTATAATTTGAGTGCCCCGTACGTCCGACCACGCTACGCCACTAGATATGCTTTGTCATCTTATTTAAAAACCTTTTTGACTAACTAAGAATGTATTCTACATCATTGTTATCAATACGATTTAGAAATAAACATATACAAAATTAGCAAGCAAATATTTGCCACATGCATCGCTGACTTGAATCAACAGCCAATCATGGATGACAATACAAAACACACAATAATACAGAGCGGAACAAACGAAACAAAACGTCGTGAATCATAACCATTCTTTATAGCCATTGCGCATTAAAGGGATCTAGTAACTCTGATGAATAGGAGATAGAATGTGCATTTTTGTGTTTAATGCCCACTGAATAAGTAGGCTACTGAACGAACATTGCAAAGTGATATTTGGTAACTCATTGCAATGACTTAAAATAGTACGCAGTATGTTTACATTTTCCAGTGGAAAATTAAGAGTCCGAACACTTCAATCGTAAATATCTTTGTAATGAAAGGGAAAATTTAAAAACCGAAACCTGTGCCATGCTTCTAAATTTATACGAACACAACAAGTTGTGAGAGACCCATTACAGATCTAATTAAGATTTGTGGATGTTGGCAATGTTAGAAGATCCCTTTACGATACTCGATAATTTGGTTCAAGCTTATAGTTTAATCTTATCGGGCACATTTCCACTGAATTGAAAGAAAAGCGAAAGGGGAAGAGGAATAACAAATAAATAAATTGGTAGTCGCATACCAGAGACCTCCACCACAAAATGGCATGGTAATAATGCCCATGAAAAAACAACAATGTCATACAGTCATACACGAATATAAACAGTGGTGTGTGTTCCACAAATGCAAATATGAATACACAGTGTTGCTACAACCACTATACTATATCCAATTAGTGTTGGAATAACTTGAACCTGATCCTTTTTATAACAAAATAGTAATTCACTCAGAACTTCATAGGCCTACTTATATAATGCATTTATTGCATTTATAAAGCGCTTAATGTAGGGTTTCTAAGCGCTTTTACAGAATAATAGTAATTACACAAGATAATGACATTACAAAAAAGAAAAAAGAAGTAATTGTACAATGCCAATATATCCATGTGTGTGTGTGTGTGTGTTTTTTTTTTAGCGTATGCGTATGGGTGTATGAGTATGTGTGAGTAAGTGTGAGGAGTGACAGTACCCCCTCTGTGCATGTGTGTATTGTGTCATGTTTGTAAAGAAGGAAATTATTATTATGATCACGAAGTCTAAAGTACACCCAGCCACTGCAGCCGATATGCTTGGCTTCATAATTTAAATAAACGAAACAATATTACATTGCACTATACATGCTGGGGGATAAGAATTTTGGCTCTCGACTTCCTCATCGATGTCCCACGTACATTAACGATGTCCCGCAGACTTTAAACACAACCAACATAAAATGTACATGCACAGTAGAACCAAGCACCTGTAAATACAACATCAAATCCACGCACTTCACCATTGGAACTGCACTGCACTGCCTCTCCAGGACAGCACCGAATGGCGCTTTTAAGGAGATATTTTCTTCAAGTATCAAGTATTACCGGAGGAATCTCACTCAATACCTGAATTATAGTTCATAATAAATCGTATTATTGTTATTATGGCTGCACCGGGCCGTCGGTTATTCTCTCACAGTCATATTTCTGGATAATACAATATTATATCAGCCTTCCAACTCTTTTAGCGTGTGTGTGTGTGGTGAAGAAAACTACATCCTCATTAATAATCATTCCATACAAAACGGAAAATCAGGGTGTTAACTCGACAGATAAATTAATTATTACGATATCAACAAATCCTTGCGATTATATCTATGAGTGTGGAGTTCTTCAGCATGATCATCATGTCGTTCTTGGTGACTTTCGTCTTTCTGCTCGGGTTCATCGGTACCTCGTCAGCAGTAGACCCAGGTAAGCACTTTTGAACATATTTGACTGTCTGAGTTCTTAATATGGGTGCATGAGTGCTGTGTCCCCATACTTCAAAATGTGTTGAATAACATAATGGCTAAAATGTGTTTTCCTGTAAAGAAATTGTCTTGTACACTGTAATGTTCTAATACACCTACTTACTACACCACGAGTTACATTGCATAATAGTCTACATATTATACACCAGGGGAGAGGTTATACCCCTCCCCCTTCCTGTCTCGGTTGTTTTAACCCTCTGAGTGCCGAATTAAATTGCAAGCACGTGCTTACCCAATTTCTTTTTGGGATAAACCCCCGATTAATCATTTGTATGTGTGCTTTTAGAATTGAAGCATTATATCTGATTCCTTTAGTTCATTATTGTGACAATAAGTCGACAATTGCACACAAAGTATGAATTGTTTCCTCGCCACCGTCCGCCCCTCCGCACACCAGAAGAAGAAGAAGTTAATCATACGCCACCGAGTTCAAGTGACGAAGCCAGGAATAGCGGTTGACTGTTTCATCGATAGATAATAAAATGCATACCGATATTCATATTGTCTCTAAAACCGATACATCTGGGTTGTAGGGGGCCTCTCTTGCGATAAATACACTCTAAACATTATCCGCCCCCCATAGCAGAGATATACAATGCAGTTGGTCGACCCGAAACTGATTTTATATCTTCATTTACACCATTTACAATCTGTATCTGTTAGTATCGCAAGATATTAGTGGCGTGAATAGAGTAACCCAAAGGACTAACTAATAGAAGTATGAAATCATTTCCCACTCCGTTGGTGATAGATACTCCATTAAAAGAAAAATATATAACATTGTACAAACCTGTGGCATTAAATACGCCAATAAATACTAGGATTTGTTGAATTATTACTTGGGCATATATCCGGCACTTATTTATGATGAAACGTTCACACTAGAGTAACACAC
>JBAMJV010000449.1:67500-74272 GCA_037951105.1 Echinarachnius parma
ATAAACAAGCTCCATAATGGAAAGACATTTCCCTGATAATTATAAGCGCTACTTACAGAAAAAAAATCCAAAAATGTTCCACTATGCATTGAAAACGTGTGTATAAAACCCATACCTTATTATGGTAAAAATCCACGCAATTATTCATGAAATTCATGTATTCATCAAAATCAAAACATAACTTCTGCTGTATGAACTCATAATCCCATTGACTATACCCCCTTTGATATCTTACAAACTTTTGTTTCTTTAAAATATAATTAAAGTGACAAAATAGTGTAAACAATCTAAAAAAATGAGCAAAAAGTGCTTGGTCTAATAATGATTTCCAAGGCTGTATATATATATATATTATAAGCAATATGCCTAATGGGCAAGTAAAAAATCAAATGGCGGTATTGCAACTTTATTACATTTATTTTTAGAAAGCCGCATCCAATTGTTTTAATTATTTATAAAAGTATCCAATTTAAAAAAAAAAAAAGAAAAAAGGGATTATTACAGAGAGAAAGGGTTGCACATACATTAAATAAATATCGTGAAAAATATCATGATTAAAATTACGCAGAGAAAAGTAGTACAAAATAATGTATATTATGAATAATAAATAATTAGAGCACATTCCATGTCTTATCAAATTAATGAGCTGTAATCATAAATGCTACTAAGTAACAAACCCCTAAAAAAAGAACACCGTGTCACGTTTAACATCCATTCTTGTTTAACAGACTAGCAAAACATGGGATGGGACTGTTTTTGTATCTGTTCGTTTTGGATTTAGGTTCGACATACACTCGGTAGTTTCATAGGTTTCTGGTTTGTACTACAGGTGTGAACCAGTCTCTCGTGTTCGACTTGAAAGCTTTGCGGGCAAAGGACAGACACAGCTGTACCCGGCGGCTAGAGAGAGTTTGCAAGTTGGTGGTTGAGAGAGCGTTCTTGTATGAACAATACCGGCTAGACAGGGCAAGCATACTCCAGAAACAGGTCGAATAAACCCTGTGAACACAGTAACTAGATATTCTGTTGGACAAGAGAATGCTTTCAATGTTCGCAACATGAAAAGTCGACTGCTCGCGCGAGAGACAATGTTTTCAATAAATGTTTTCAATATATTATCATCATAATAATCATCAAATAAGCCCCTGAATAAACAGATCTCTATCCAAGGTCTAGTCCACCCCCTGACAACGTGATATGATCGAGATGAACACCCACGGCCTTATATTGAATTCATAGCACTAACAAGAAAACAAAAACGTGGGTGTTATCAATTAATGTGAAAACTTGATCGATCAACGGTATGGCAGCATACGTATGCTTACCGTCGTTCGCATGCGTGTTTGCAATCATGTCCTTGTAATTGTACCTGTTCAATCTTGTTTTCAGATTTTTCCTGTGACTTTCGTGGCTCATTTAGCATGTTTAGCTCAAGATGCAGAATTACACAGGAAACGAATGACCAGGGCGATTGGGGAAGGGGGTGGAATTTCAACGGTGAGAAACATTGTAAATACTCAATATTGTTTTCCTCATATCTTAAGAACCTTGCCTACAGCAAATTATCTGCAGTATTCTTCAGGATTGAAGGAGGTATGCATGTTAGATAGGTAGCTTTCAACAATATTGAATTTTGTCTTTATTAACGAGAACAGTTGACATTATTATAGCTTTTCCCGTCCATTTTCAATTTATAAATTTGTACTTCAATTTCGTCCCATGAAGCCGAGAATGTGCCGATGTCGACTTCAGTTTCGTCTATTGTCGAGCGATTTCACCATCACAAAAAAGTTAATTCAATGTAGTCTCTGAATTATCGTCAAGTACAATTCAATTCGTCGGTCACAGTTGCTGAGCACATAAAAGTGAAAGCAATTTCCTCAATTTGCGTTAATTTTCCCTTAAAATTCGATTCAAATTCGTCCCATGAATTACGCTGTAATGTTTTGTTTTGTATTGTTAAATTGTAACATTTGTCATTTCGGGGTAACATACACGCGTATACACACGTACTCAAACACACACACACAACACACACACACACACACACACACACACACACACACACACACACACACACGCACACACACACACACACATATACACAAAACCCTCACACATAAACAAACACACACAAGAATGTTTAGTTTGTTTTTCTTTATTTAATTCTTTTTCAAGACGTATCTATAGAAATAATGTGAAACAATGCATATTATATACGCAACACACGACACACATACTGACATACACATTCACACCTACCCGCCTATAGCCACCTTCGTATCTCCACATTATGTGCTAGTCATCACATAGGGCATGTGGATATATATATGAATTTAAATGAAATACTCACGGAACTGTTTGAAAAAACGAATTTGATCTTAACATTACCACTCGCTCAGCGGCAGATACAAATTTCAATGACAATCGACGATTTGGAATGCGATGTCTTTAAAATAGATATTATGTTAATTACCAATACAGATGAACTTTCATAATAATAGTCTTTAAAATTGATTAACAAAATAACGAATTAGAATGAAAATTGAAGTTAGGATACGCGCTCTGCTAGTTTCTCGGGACGAAATTGAAATAGAAATTTGTAAAATTAAATGAAAAGTGTTATAATGGATGGGAAAATCTACAATAAAAATGTATGTTGTTCCACTTGTTTGGCCTGCTGAAAAAATAGCGCTCCGTGAAGAGCGTCAAAAGAACAAGCAGCCGCAAAATACTTGTTTTGTATAATAGGAAAAGCACTTATTTTGTATTCTTCATGCAGAGTATCTCATACCAGTTGTCTCATACACGTGAGAGATATATACGCGAATAAATAATCATTACTTGTAACGCTATCTCTCTAGTTGTGAATTATTTTCCTTCTGTTATAATGTTATGTGAGTTTCTGTGGTTCATAAGACGTGGACATAATGATGGAATGACGAAAGCCAATCATTTTTGGAAATATTCACTACAAGTCATGCATTATTACAAAAGTATCAAGGTGAAAAGAATTGATATTAGCATTGTAACTACCGGTATATATTTTATACATTTGTGCCCTGACGAAGATTCTGCTAGGATCGAAAGCTAGGCTGTATACGACTCTCGGTATATATTTTAATGTGATCATTATTGGCATGTATATTTCTTACAACTTACATACGTTTTATTCTCATAGGGTACTACTATCGATCCGCTTATAAGCAGAGTTATTCAAACGCAGAAGTGAAGTGCTATTTACCCGATTTCAAATCACGGTTGGGAAGGATGACGTTCGACTACTACGCGAATTCTCGCGGTCATCTCGAGGTTTCAGTCTGTGAAGATGGCACCGGTGTTCGGTCTTTCCATAGCACATCGGGGAGCTGGACGAACGAGGAAATAAATATAAGTTGCAGATCATTGATGAAGGTAACTTAGTTTTGGTTAGATCTGTAGTAAAGTTAAATATATATACATGTTATACATGCATTTCTTTCAGTTTAAGTTTAGTACATTTCCGTCCTTATACATGAATGAGTTTTTGTTTTACTAGACTTACGGATATTTGTATTTATTCATTTATGTATTTTGTTTATTATTAATTATTTTTTTATTAATCTACTTTTATATTTCATTTACTTGTTGGTATTAATCAATTATTTAATGATGTATTTATCTATTTGTATATAATATATGTATGTATATATATGTACATGTATTGTTGTTATTCATTTAGTATTATTCCAACCATCCAAACAAATTCCAACCATCCAAATAAGATTTGAAAGTGGGTGGGTGGGTCCAGGGCATTTTTGGATTTAAAGAATATAACAAAATTGGAAAACCCGTACGTACGTGGCCACCCAAAATAAAGATTTAGTGTAAACAAACTGCACTTAACTCGTCTCAAATCATATAATGACTTTTAAAAAGTCATTATATGATTTGAGTTTTCTGTCCATGTCGGAGATGGATTTCAAACAAAAAAAAGTTTGGATAGGGGGGGGTGGGTGGGTGGGTGGATGGGTGGGTGGGGTGAGCTCTATCCAACTCTTATTTGGATGTTTGGAACTTTTCAAGGCCCCTTCCTGTAGTAGGTACCTTCATGGGATCCGTGTTCTATTGTTTCCTCCCCATGGCGATTTATTCTTTCTACACCACTTTTTTGTTATTATTATTTCAGATATCTCTTACGGCAGTGCAAGATCATACATCTAACGCACCATCCATAGGAGTAGATAACATAAACGTTTATGAAATATTTCCACCAAGTACGACAACACCAGGTCAGTCGTTGTGATTTTTATCTAATGATATAGGGTAATAAAGAATTACATCATGTGCAGGTTATCAACAAATAATTTCGTATAATATATGAGCACATGTAGTTGAAGACTTATATTGTATAGTCTCCTATTGAGGTATTTATATACATACATTTAGGCTTAATTTATTTTAATGTTGTAGACATTTCATAAACAAAACCCTTGTAACTCATTTGAAGTGATTGTCTAATGTGTATTAATTCAAAACAAAAATTGCATACAAGTTTACTGTGTTAACTCTAAATTATCTACATGCAGTCGGAATCTTCACGTATGATTAATAGTGTCAACATTGCAGTGAATTGCCTATAGATTTGGTTGCTCGCTTCCGATTTCACAATCTTACCCTTTTTTTTGTGTATACCACAATTAATTTACTAATCATCCGTTTAGAGAATATTTCATTTTGGTATAAACAATGTTTCCTTCAAACCCGTCAGCTTGAATTAAGTCATTTTTACTGGATACCGTTCTCAATGGGTTTACATGGATAGTACAATTTTGGTCATACTGAATTTTAGTAACCCAAACCTGCACCATAAGATTACAAACTAATAGTTATAACTGCACCATGCTCGAAGGTATAACAAATTTACTAACGACTACAAAGCTTGTTATCATTAAAAAAAGAGCTATTAAAATGCATTTGTTTTAACCATTTTTTATACAAAGATTATGCATGAGATGTTTCGTTTAAATAATGATTATATAGAAAGATCATCAACAACTTTTAAAAACTCTTTTGTAAAATTTTGAAAAAGTGCAAGCATTTAATTTTATTTTTCTTAAATCATCGAATAAACTGGCGCCCCAGGTCTATTCCAATTGGATATATTTATTGATATTTCAGCTGTTTCTGAATCGATTTTCGTCAAATAAAGTTTATTCTGTCATTAAAATTGTATGTTCCTTTAAATTTGACACTTAGTTTTTCATTACCTCACACAGAAATATTCCTTGAAGCGCCCTCTATACCAAAACTGAACTACCCGTTTAACATTATTTTGTTTATCATTGACACCCACAGCACTAACTACCACCATGTCCACAAGAACATTGGCTACAACTGACATGTTCGTATCAACATCGACATCAAGTCAGTTTTTAACTCCGATATCATCGCGGCCTTCAACTTCGAATACGACATCATCCGTAGTTACAACACAGCAGCCTGGATTTGGTGAAGCACAAGGCGGTATGTCTGTCTTCTCAAGGGACCCGACATTTAAAATTGAATACATTTTAATTGAAGGAGTAGTACCGTAAAACTTCGCCTATAGGCGCTACTATCTCACAGTATTAGCAGGTATTAATCAACAGCCCCAGCCGCGTCCACAAGGATCTAGTATAATGAATATGTATCTAGCCCTTTGTCAACGATCTTCGAGCAGGTCTTAATGAATATTCATGATAGCATAATCATGTAAAGTTGAGACAATCCTATTGAACCAGTACCGCCTATAGGCTAAGTTTTACGGTATTGAAAGTTTTAATTCAATATTAATTTACCAGAAAATTAAAAACTTGGCATGTTTTAATGAATTTTACACCAACATTGTTACGTCCTGATAAACCACTTTTAATTATAATTTCATGATGTAGAAAACGGATAAATATTCAGTTTCGAAAATCACTTTCTGAACATAATCATGGAATCATTGGAATGAAATTAGTAACTGATTAAAAAGGAACACTAATGAATGTAACAGGAATGTACGTATAAAGGTGCATTCAAAGTCACGTACCCTTCATCAACTCACAGTTATTTTAATTTTCTCCGTGTCTCCGGCCTTCTTTGAATATTTCATTTCTGCAGGTCAGTCTACCACCATAATATCTGTTTCGGCTGTTGTCGTGGTTGTTCTGGTAATCGCCGTTATCGCAGTTTGCATCGTTATTCTGCGCCGCAGGTAATTCATTTTGGTATCATCATAACAATTATAATATTAATAGTTTCTTATACTCGCGTCATTAACCATCAACCAGTTCCAGGGTTACACCGTCCGTCTATTACAAGGTCAATGTGTTGTTGGCAGAGATCTAGCCAGGTCATACCAAATAGATCTATTTTAAATCGTACTGCCTTCTATTGTCAGGTGCATGAATGGAAGATGAGCACATTGCTGTAGCTTTCACAGCATGAATAGTTTTTTTTAATTGTATTAAAGTGTGGGGACATATCGACACCGATTATAATTTCGTTTTAAGTTAATAGGCTAGTCAAACTTTATTCTAGCTAACATGACACTAAAATACAAAAATACTCTGCCATTGTCAAATATTAGTTTCGATTCAAGCTTATAAAAATGAGACCTCCGATATTTATACATTTATATGTGTTAAGAAATGTATACAAAATGAGTGTTTAATATTACTACAGGGAGTGGGCATGGTAGGTAGCCCTCTGCCCCCTACGCAGAAACAACTATAAAACGTAATTAGAAAGAAATGCTTATTTAACC